>LJIJ01003776.1:0-17550 GCA_001718145.1 Orchesella cincta | reverse complement strand
AAAGAGAGAGATTAAGCCCGCCCAAAGTTTCGTTTATAATGTTCGGTGATTGAATACACAAGGGTTTGCGTCTTTTGGTTGAAGGGAAGATATAGAAGGAAAGTGGACCTGAAGGATGATATTTAAACGTCATTGAAAAAGTGGCATTATTCGGTGACGGGCGCATTTCATCAGAATTATGTATGAATGAAAATCATTGTCGTAAGAGAAAGGAGAACGAAGGGTTCAGAATACTTTATAAGAAACTTATTTTTACCCACACATAGACAAATTTAAGCACGAGTACAATGTACATAGGGTTGAAGTCAAACCTTTTCCACAAACGGATTATGAAAACTTTACATATGGGTATTCGTTGAAGCCATTATTAAAAGAAACTGAATTCTTCGAACAAGGAGTTCTTTTAAATGTGAAAGACTTATTGCAGTGGGTTGGTTATTTTGGAAAAAGAGAAGTGCAAGAAAGATATTATGTACGGTAGTAGAAGTACGGTACAAACTGGAGTAAACCAGTTTTTGAATTTTAATACTCAAAATCCCTGACTTTTTTTTAAATTTTCTTTTTTCTTTATATCGTGGAATTAAAATGAAGTTTTTGATGCGTCCCTGAGTTCTCAGATTTTGGTCTAGCATAATATATTAAAGTTTTTCGTTTGTTCTCAAGAAAACAATGCAATACAATACAATATTTCCATAACATTCACAAAACGAAAACGGTAAAGGTTTTGTACGTGTTTTATAAATGATGCTTATCATGATCAATCATGGACTAGAGGATTTTTCAATTTACCTCAAGGTATTTTTAATGGTTTGGTAATCAGAACGAGTTAACTGAATTCCTCAGTATGAATAAGATCCAAACAAATAACGTCTGATTCAAATACTCGTCTCAATCCGATCATTCTCAGCATGTTAAAGTATATAAATGAGATGCTCAAGCCTGATGAATCTGATGATCCTGATTGTTTCAGTTTACGTTTTCCAATCATCTTTGTAAATTCAACTAGCCAACTACAAACGCATTATTTTAAATGGTAAATATAAATTCATGCTTTCTCTTTTCATCTACTTTGTAAGTAGGAATTCCAAATCCAGTCATTTTTTTCATCTCCAAAAGTCACATGTTATAATCTGTCTTCATCGCTCATATGAAGAAGTCCCTAATTCTGGAATAGTTAGGAAAAAAATAATAGAAAGTGTGAAGGGAAATGCATCATTTATGGGAAAATACGATTCATTTATCTCAGATCAGATATAAATATATATTACAAATATTGAAGTGACTTTCCGAATAAATTCAGAGAAAAGCTAATTATAATAACATTAGGCACATCAATTTAGAACTTTTCTCTGAGAATTTCCTTCATCGCCAGGTGTAAATGGATAAAGCACCTCGTTGATTATGATCTCATGATGTGCAAGAATGATACTTTAATGACAAACTGAAAGTAAACCATTGTCCATTCGAGTTTATTATGTATTACTTTCGGGTATAATTTTCTTGTCTGAGCCTGACATTGAGTCAATTATTTTATGCATTTTTTAACGAAAAATTCGATGTATCTCGTCAACTTTTGACAGGGGCAAGAATTATACAACTAATTGCACCTGCGATTAATGGTGCAACTTGGTAGATAACTTGTTCCAATTTTCTAATGTAGAAGCAGTTGCTTCCATCATGGTTTCATGGTAATTATTCATACGCGCATACGTACTCTTCCAAACAATAAAAAAATTGTATTCTTTTCTCGTCTCTCCGCCGTTGAAAACCGGTGGCTGCGCTAATATTATCCTAATCGCGAAATATTGTTGGGCGAAATGCATTTTCCATTTTTGGGCTACGCAGCTATAGCCTTTGTGTTTTGGAAGTTTTTATTGGAAATTTTTGCTGGGGCAGTTTCATGTTGTAGTTTGTAAGACAAAAATGGAATGAAATGCGTTTTTCATTTCTAATACTCATTTTTACTTTTGAAGTGATAAATTGTAATATTTACTCTGTTTTGCTTAATCTATCAATACCTATCATGTTTCAAGTCAGTAGTGAAAGCTGTAGTAAAACCGATAGTGATCAATGTGACGTGTTTTTCATGGGGCATGGAACATATAACATTCCCTGGTGTGCGCATCATAATCATGGTGTACATGGCGTTACCAATAAAAATGATTTTATGATGTTCCGCAAAAGACAACGCTTGCTGATAAATAAAACATCCTGGACTGAGCTCACAGCCTAGATCTCAGCATGTCAGAACGGGAGTTTTGCTTAATAAGACGATGTAGCGGTGCAAAATAGTTTAGTAAATTAATATATAAAAAAGTAGCATCTCAGAATTTCTGAAAATTAATTGACATGTAAAATACTGAAACGAGGTAAATATTGGTCAGCACGATAAAATTTTCATGTAATGTGACCTGACCATTTAATTGTATCTTTTGAGTTGAGTTGTAAAACGAAGACTTTTTTAATATTATTGAGTGTTGGCTTAATTTAGCTCGTTTACATTTTCAGCGGCCATACGACAGACTCGGAGAAATGTTACCGGTATATATGAAGAAATGCTTTTGTCTAATAACTCTATAATGCATTTCGGATACCATACAAAAATGTGTGTATGTTTTTTCACGCAGGCACAAGGGTTAATTTATTACGATATGTCACGAAAGAAGCAAAAATGAATATGAAATAGCATGTGATTGAACTATTGGTAATTAGTCCTTTGCTTCTTTCAAATCGTTTGAAACAATGATAAAACGTATTTCGAAAAAACTCCGCAGATGCACGGCAGTTTATCAAATAAAATGAGAGAACTTTCCATGCATCGGCCCATACCATCAACTTTTTTGTTTAATACGCCCTGTTAATCTGCAATGAGCAGATCAGTCGTCGTTCAGTCCTTGTTGCTGAGAAAGTGTTTTTTCAGTACAAATATCAATTCTTTTTTCACGCAATTGCAACTGTACTTATTACCAATATATGTTAATTTTGCGTAATTTTTTTTTATTCAGAATGTGGAATTCTAACATGAAACCTACACCTTTAACGCTCGACTCTCTCAGAGGCCAAGTCGAAAGCGACGATTGGAGAGAAAATCGAAGAGAGCCAAATGGGTATTGTAAATCAGTCAAAATTAAAACCATAACAAACGCGATTACATATTTAACTTTCTTCTTTTAGTTTATCGAAGGACAGGATTAAAGGATAACATTGGAGCGCAAGTCAGCCCGATCCCAAGTTTGAAATAGCGGAGACTATCTGCCGGCATTACAGGAGGTTATTCTTCACGCCTCTAATTGAGGTTTGATAAACGTTCCTCTTGAGTGATTTGGATCCATTTTTATGGCTGGACATGGAGTATTTTGCTTCAGTGACACGATCGCGTTTGTCGCTCTTTTGAAATTCGAATTCATCTTTTTACTTCGTATATTTTCTAGACGTTTGGTGATATCACAGACAAAAAACTGTCTCCAATCGCTTCAGTGCCCAAAAATAGCACTTAACTTATTTAGTCCATTCAACGCCGGTGAGAAGGAACAAGCATTTCTGTGCTGCGCACCATTGGATTTTACCGTTGTTCAATGATAATGATAGCTTTTTGTGGACTGTTGTCTTTTATCACAGGCCAAAGAACTAATATCAGGCCACTGTTGAGTATCGTGGCAGAAAATTGTAATTCTCCACATTGTAAAAAATGTGCATATTACTTTAATTTTCCACCGAACTCAGGGTATTGCTTCTTTGGGAGGCAATCTAACACATTTGATTTTGTAAACAAACGTGATCGCAAAAGGGCTTATATTTGAGTGCCGTTTGCTTTTTGCGCGATGGTCTGGGGGCAGTCGTGGACTGTGCTGCTTCTGGTACCTTACTACATACCGTAGCCAATTGGAAGGCATGTCACTTTCTTTGTGGACTCGTGGCACTCAAAATTGCGGCTCTCATATCCAGGGTGCTCAGTATTATGGTTTTTATTCATTCTGTGACAGTTATCTACTAAAAATGTCTTCCTAATCTTCAAAAAAATCTGACGCTAACGGGCAGGCCTGAAGTCAGGCAGTGGAAAGCCGTAATAAAAAGCTGCTTGTGATCTTTCGTGACGATGTTTTTTATGGCGTTTGTTTGGCAACATGGATATTTACTCTTGTGGCTACGCCACTTTTTTATGGGACTTTCGCTCTCCAAAATGCGTTCTTAATTTCCCGGAGGACGGTTTCCGTTGGTGAAACTCGAGAGCTTGAAATGGCATAACTGATCATCAAATTAGCTCAAAGTTGGGAAGCTAGCTGGTATAAACACTTCAATTATCAAGCGTGGTGGAAATTACTCCCAATATCTCAGGTGAGCAATTGTATATGTAGGCAATTTGAAACGTAAATAATGCAATATTTCACACTATGTAACTATTTTAAGTAGCATTCATTACCAATGGCGTAATGTTTAGGATATACAAGTGGTGGAAAGAGGTAGCACATGCTTGGCAAATTCCTTAATTACGATGATAAATAAGTTTGTATGGCTGCAATTGAAGCTGGCCTTTTGCTGTCGCACATCTCGTGTAATGCTTGCAGACTCTTGAGGTGCAGGTATTTTGTGGTAAATTGGGGAGACGTCAGACTGAGGAAGATTAAAGAAACTGGCGTAAGTTCCTAAATTAATCGTAATATACGCGATTATGGAAAATGCATTTTCTAGATTTTAAGACTGGAGGACGCGTGGCATGCTCTTTTAGCTTCCGGTCGGCAACACTTATGTTTGGGTCTTTCCTACACACTTAACATGATTTTAAGGAGTGGTTTCCAAATCATATGCTACATTCCCGAAGAAAATAAAAACAAGCTTGAAAAACATGGAAGTAATTATATACAAAGTAAATATTTCTTGTCCGGCGATGTTGATGAATACAAAAAGAAAAGATGAATCAATGAAGTAAAGCTGCAGGGTTCAAGATTTTTATCAAATACAGGGGTAAAATCTATGAAAACCAAAGCATTTCCAAATCAATGATAAACTTCTACTAATGCACGTAATTTTTAAATTCTTAATGAAAAGTGACAATCAAAAACATTTGGAATGGTTGAGAATCGACATTCATATTGTCGTAAATTTGACCCATTTTACTTGAGCGTTGATAATGGCGACTGCATTCGTCGGCAAACTTGGTATTCCTTTCAATGGATCGGTTACAACTAAATTAAGACGAACAAAACAAGAATTACAAAGGATACTGGCGTCAGGACATGCAGGTTTGAAAAAATTAAAAAATTATATTAGAAATTTATTCCAAATCTCATATTTCACTCTTTCTAAGATTATCTTTTCTTTTCTAGATTTTTGAATTATTGTTTGGCCAGTGGAGTGGGCTTGCTAAAATTCTTAGCCGTGTGGCCCAATTCCTATTTGAAGGATAAGTGAACATTTTCGAATTTTTACAAACCGTTTTATTTAATTGTAAATTTCAAAGCGTTGATTACCATACTGGCAGTTGCAGCTAGGCAGGCAGATACTGCTGCCGGCAGCAGAATCCTGCATGCCGTTTGGGCAGCAATATTCTGCTGCCCGGTAGCAGAATTCTGCTGCCTCATACATGGACAGGATAGGACACGGCAGGCAGAAATTATGCTACCTAACGACCGTTTTCATGCGGTTGAATGGAGGTTAGGTAAAAACTTTCAACTTGCCCCAGTCGTAAGAGGCGTACCCGAATGCCTTTGAAACTTAATATCAACCTTCTCAACCGTTTTGAAATTCGTCTATCCTGCCTGTGTTAACAGACAGAGTGACGATTTGGAAGGGCAGCAGAATTCTGCTGCCGGGCAGCAATATTCTGCTGCCTTGTATCCTGTCCATGAATATGGGCAGCAGAATTCTGCTACCGGGCAGCAGAATATTGCTGCCCAAACGGAAGCAGGATTCTGCTGCGGCAGCAGTATCTGCCTGCCTAGCTGCAACTGCTGGTTGGATGAACGCTCTGCTTTAGCTTACGCTCGTTAAGACAAATACTGCTATTCTAATTTTTTAAAAATTGTAATCTTAATATTTTATTTGCTTTTTTGACAGCTTCGAATATTTAAATTGCAAGAATTTGGCCACCTTGGATTCCATGTTAACGGCGTTCTTAGCGTCATGGGAAATATTAGTAACATGACAATGTAGCAGTTGGAGTTTTCTACATGTCCTGTTGGCGGGAGTTCACCCTGTTCGGTGGAAGTATTGGTAAGGGTTTCCTATTGTACTTTTCGAAACTAACACACACTTGAAACGGAAAAAATTTAAACCGGTCAGAGTCAAGTACCGGTTGCAAGCGACATCTTGGTTGCCTACCTGTTGCCTACTAGGCATCCAGGTTGCCTACCTGGTTGCCTACCAGTTGCCTACCTGGTTGCCTACTAGTTGCCTACCAGTTGCCTACCTGGTTGCCTACTAGTTGCCTACCAGTTGCCTACCTGGTTGCCTACCAAAAAAATTATTTTTTTAGCAGAAAAACGTGTGAATAGGCTCCAAGCTTATTCCAAAACAGTTATTTTATTAAAATACCATATCAATCCCAAGAAAATAGTAAAAATTCAAAATATTGGTTGAAATTGTCATTAAAACAAGTCATCTATTTAGTTAAATCTAATTCACTGTTAGAATCGAAAAGGAAAACTTCAGATATGCGTCCCAAAATTTTACACACTTCATTTAATATTCTATGAAAATGAGAAGAATACTACCTACACCACACAGCTCATTCTGGAGCATTTAAAAAAAGATTATTGTATTCGGATTGTGACTTGTAAATATAACTACACAAGAAATTCATATCATTGAAAGACTGCTGAGCGCGAAAAATTTCATAAAAAAATTCTCCTTTCTACATTTCACACCCATTTCTATACAGTTTTTAGAGTTACAAATTATCTCCTTCAACCAGACTGTTTACGTAGCAGAAGCGAGTGTTTCTCAACTATTTGAATTTTCGACAGACTAGTTATCCGTCCACTCTGATCGGAAGTGCGTGTGGCGCAGAAACGGGTAATCCAGCAGCAGTAATCCGAATTTTTAATATTTTCTCGTGTTTCACATGGTATTTTAATAAAATAACTGTTTTGGAATAAGCTTGGAGCCTATTCACACGTTTTTCTGCTAAAAATATTTTTTTTGGTAGGCAACCGGTAAGCAACTAGTAGGCAACCAGGTAGGCAACTGGTAGGCAACTGGTAGGCAACTGGTAGGCAACCAGGTAGGCAACCCGGATGCCTAGTAGGCAACAGGTAGGCAACCTAGTAGGCCACCAAGATGTCGGCTGCAACCGGTACTTGACTCTGACCATTTTTCGATTGCTTTGTGGAGAATGGGCGGATTCAAATGTCAGAGAGTGCGTTGATGACCATGGATGGACCTGTATCCCATTCTTTATTTCGGCAGTCATTGTGTTAGATATGATTGTCCTCAACCTTCTTCTAGTCATGTTTCTTCAGCGATTTTCTACAAGAAATTCACCAACAAATAACAGTAGTATAAGTGGAAAATCCGACGTAAACAAAGTTGCTATTGCTATCACCCGCTTTAGCCGGTTATGGATGTGGATGAAACGTAAATTCGCAACATGTTTAACACGAAGAACAAATAAAAATACTCGACCAGATTCGACAATTCTAGAAGAACAGAACAATGAAGTTGACTCATTTCTTCCTAAGAAAGCATTCTGCGGATGCATAAAGTTGCGTGTAAATTGCAAAGCGTAATGAACAGCAATTTGTTCAAGTATTTCAACATTGGGAATACAATCATTGCTACTATTTGCTTATCCCTGCGTGATGCACACTTGAAATCAAGGCACAAATGGAAGACGTTCTCACTGTTGCAGAAAACATCACTCTGTTTTGATGGCCGTAGAAGCCCTCATAAAGATTATTGCGATTGGATTTTCTGGTTATATAAAAAGCAAATGGAATCAATTAGACCTTCTTATTGTGTTGGGCGGCATTTTTAATATAATTTTGTCCCTTGTTTACTATGTTCAGTTGCATTTTTTCGTTCAATGCGGGTGCTTCGACTTGTTTCAAACTTTGAAGGAATGCGAATTCTCTTCAGTTCTTTGGGAAGAACTTTACTTAATATATTTGGAACATTATTGGTGTGTCTCATAATCTGGCTGGTGTTTGCAATTATCGGTTTTCAAAGGAAGATTTCAATCCTGTTACGAGCAAGAAAAAGGGAATGTTGTTGATGCTAGAAATCATCCACAACAAAGTAGAATGTTTTGCATTTGAAACCTTCTCTTCACTGGGGAAGTTATGGATCCAATTTTGACAACGTTGAAAATGCCTACTTGCGAGTTCTCGAAATAATAACGTTTAAGGTTGGACAGGCTTATTACATCTGGCAACCAGTTCCGGTGAAATTTATGAGCTGCCCAGTTTTGAAAAGAACTTTTGGCTTTCAGGCTACTTCGTAGCTGTCATTCTTTTCGGTTCTTTTTTTGCATTTAATCTCTTTACTGGAGTCCTAATTGATGGACTAAATGAGGAGAAAGCAAAATCCGACGGGTTTGCTACAAAACTTAGAATGGAAAGTGGCTACCATAAGGCAAGGAAAATCATGCTGGAAAAACTGAGGATAAATATATCTAGCGCTGGGCAAAAACGGTTAGAATTTACTGAAGTTAATGCTAATGAAAATTCTACTTACATCAGTTATGAGCTTATTTTAATTTCTGTATATAAGGGCAAATATCAAAAATTCGTTTTTGGGAGTTGTAACATCAAAACAATTTGAACTATTTATTTTATTGAATTATGGAATTAATATGGTTTCACTGTCAATGGAACAACGGAACAACGTAATATTACGCAATATATTTAAGTATTTTTACGATTTAGAAACTTATTTCCTTCCAAACAGGCAGGATAAATTTTTCTGTTTTCGTAGCCCAATAAAGATGCCTTACTGATTTTGAATGGAATTTGTACCACCGTTTTTGCTACTGAAGCTCTCCTCAACATATTCGCGCATGGATGCAAATTTTTCAAAAACCCTCGTAGAATTTTTGGAACTTTTTACAGAGTTACTATCAGTATTTGACATATTGTGGACGGAAATATTGTTAAAAACATCGTACTTCCCATTTCGCCCTAGTTTACTACGATTAATGAGATTTGCCCGGGTTTCCAGATATCTTCGTCATGTTAAAGCTGCCAACGGACTTCGAAAACTTATATCTTTACTCAAAATCTCACTTCCGGCATTTTTGAACGTTTGCGTGCTCCTCCTTTTGATCACGTTTATTTATGCTACACTTGGAATGGAAATTTTCAAAGGCGTCCGTTTTACTTGCTGTTTTCAAATTGATTATTCCGTCAAATTCGATACACTGCTATCGTCTCTCCTTTCTCTTTTCCCTATTATATCCTCTGCCGGTAAGATTTCAAATAGGAATGTGTTTTGTCTTAAAAGTGGATAACGGTATTTAATTCATTTAAACTTTCAGGATGGAACGTGTTTTAATAATAGTAACTAAAGGGACTCATTGTATGCTCGAACCTGACAGTGAGAAAACATGGTGCTGCGGAAACACAACTGTAGCAGCAACGTTTGTCATCTCATATCTTTATAACCTTCGTGATACTCGTGAACATGTTCAGCGCCGTAATACTGGATAACTACTCGGAAGTAATAAAACTCGTGGAATGTGAACTCCGAGATGAGCACTTTGAAATGTTTTATCAAGTTTGGTCCCAGTTTGACAAAGAAACATCTCATTTTATTGGTCACAACATTCTTTCCGACATATTTGAGAGTTTCGAACCACCTTTTCAAGTTTCAAAGCCCAACTGCGTTGCAATCAGCCTCATGAATATACCAATTTACGAAGGTAACATTAATAGACTTTTCGTTTCAATATTACATTGTAATGAAGTTTTTAAATTACTAATGAACAAATGAATATAGGCGATGTGGTTCATTGTGCTGATGTCTTGGATGCTGCCATCACCTATTTCTACTTTCGCAAAGGTGTTGTTCCTGCAGAACGATTCAACCAGTATCTAGATGAAATGAAAAATGAGAAAGATTGTAAGCTGAAAATACGCTCAACTACATTTCGTCTTCAACAAGACCAACGTTGTGCAAAAATTATTCAACGCGCCTGGAGAAACCACAAAAGAATTCTGAACGAGTAGCTTAAAATGATAGCATTACTCTGTTTTAAGTTTTAAAATTTACTTTCTCTTATTACATTGTAGATTAACTTTAGATATGGATACTTTTTTGGATGTGATAAGTTAATGACCGAATGAGGTAATGATTTAGGTAAAGATACATATATGACCATTTACTAATATTTGTGGGTTCATGCCTAATTCAATTATAAGAAGAATGATGTAGAAAAATCACAACTAACCTGGCTATACGTCCTATACAATAAAGCTGATTTTGAATTCCGCCATACGGCCTCGGTGCCCCGGCATTAGATATCCATTAAATTAGATTAGGATTTATTACGTATGAAACTACTACTTCGGTGATTTCTAATGAAATTTTGTGAAATATTGCAATACTTTTGAAAACTTCAGTCACACTGCTTGAGATGTTAATTTGAATTCAAAACTGGTGAGGTGATACCGTCACACCTGATGACGTTAATTATGGCTTTGTTCACTTCTGTCATCTTAGAAAATTATTTATATTATTAATTGTTCTACTTAATCCGATCCGTACTATTTTATCAGAAAATAGTAAAACAATGAGAACTTGCAAAGGGAAGAAAATAGTCTTTTCACAAAATAATTTATTACAAAACAATCAACTGTATACACACATAATAAAATAATAACCAGACACTCATAATATACATCACGTCATATTACAATTTTGGCAGTACAATTGTTTTTACTCATATATAATAAAACACCTTTCGCTTTACTCTTTCATTTGTCTTACTCTTGCTTACTCTATCATTCACTAGGGGTTAAATGCAGTACTTCATTAAAATCATATTAGAAACTGTTTATGTTTTCACTTTCACTATGAGTAAAAATGCATATTACTCGGCATCTTTAAATGCCAATCGACTCTCTCTACAATGATGCAGATCGATGCAGTAGTAAGATTGTTTTCACAGAAAACTTAATTATTGTAATTTTAGTTTAAAAAACTGGAACTTTAAATTGTTTAAAATTGATTCCTTCAATAAACGTTATGTGCTACAATAAAACATTGGTCCAAAACTACTCGCACTGCTGACGTAAACAAAATACAATTGAATATCTCAATTGATAGTTCACTTATAAACTTAATGGATTTGGGAGTTTTCAAGTAGTTTAATGACTCCGTCTTCCATGTTCCGTTTATTTAATAAGTTAGTGTAATATTTAATTTTTTCTCGAGCCAAATCTATGGCTAAGTTTCCAGATTTAGTTCGAATGTTGACATTTGCTCCGTGATTAATAAGTTCGGTTACTAAGTCCAATTTAGTAACAACATCATAATTGGGCAACAATGATAAGTGCAATGGTGTCTCACCTTTTCTATTCAGAGCATTGACGTCAGCCCCTAGCTGAATAAATAACTTGAGTGCATCCAAGTTCCCCCAGAGTGCTGCAATATGGAGAGCTGTATTTTGGTCGTGGTCTTCTAGTCTCAGTCAGCTCCAAATGCTATCAAATTTTTGAAGAAATCCAAAACTCCTTCCCAAATTTAAACTGCCTGATAACAAAATTGGCCGTCATCCTTTGAATTAAAGTCAATCCCGCGTCTTTGGAGTATCTCCAAAGTCTCATTGTAAGGTTCCATCCTCTCACACTTTGTAGAGAAATTGTTTCTCCGTCTTTGATTCTAATTGTAAAAGAATCTGTGTTGTTTATGGAATCCAAATACTCGAGAGTTTCATGAAGCACATTTGGACTACACCTCTCAGCAACAACCTGCAGAAATGTATCGCCCCATCTGTTAATAGCATTTGTATCCCCATGATTTTCAAGTAGAACGCGTATAATTGCAAACTGATTGTTGTGGGCTGTGAACTGTAGCGAAGTTATATTACGTTCTGAAGTTGTTGCATTTACGTTGGCGCTGCTATATATCACCATTTGAACCAACTCTAATTGTTTTCCGTTGCTAAATGTATGTGCGCAGAATAAAGAAGTGGAGTCACCCGATCGTACTGGTATAAATATTCCCACCCCCAAATATTTTTCATCCCATCCAACATTTATTTCAAACCTCGACTCAATCAAGTCTGGCTGAATGCGAAACAGCGACTTTAGAGTTTTCAATTTCTGCTCAAACTTTGCTACCGATGTACTTTGTATATTTTCCATGCACAACTCTACCAAGTTGGCAGTAAATTTAGTGTTATTGAATTTGTTAGCGAATCCTATGTCGTTAATCAAGTATTCCACAATTGAGTAGTCTCTGTATTTAATTGCAACGTGGAGCAGCGAGTGGTTGTTAAAATCCAAAATTTTAGTGACATCAGAACTATTTGCCAACATAATTAAGAACGCTTTTAATTGTGTCAAAGTCCTCACTTTTTATAACCTCAAATGTTCTTAAATTTCTCGCCAAAAGCCGTCTCCGTTGTGGATTCAGTTCATCAAGAATGCTTTCCAACCTACGATTAAAAGCTTCAACTAAAGCACTTACTATCATATTTTTCACTTGCTCATTATTATTATCCATATTTTTTGCCAGTTGCAGTGCTGATTTTCCATTTTCATCTGAAATATTCGTTCGCGCACCAGAACTAACTAGTTCACGAACAATTTCCAACGTCTCTTGTGAAATATTGGTTGAGCACACTGCTTGATGCAGAGGTGTCCTTCCTTCCAAATTCTGAGAGTTAACATCGCTTTCCATTGCAATCAGAAATTGACAGCAGGCAGGTTACCATATAAAGCAGCTACTTGAAGTGCAGTATCGTTATTATTATTTCTTGTTTCCCATTCCACCCCATAACTTATCAAAGTGGGAGAAAGGACACATTTCTACCAAACTGCACTGCTTTGAAGAACACAGAATTTCCATCATCATCAACAGCGTTGAAATCAACATTATGTGCCTTTAAAATGTCCAGTGTCTGGTTCAGAACTGGTAATTCGTCAACTGCTTTGTGTAAAACAGTCGCTCCATTTTTATCAACCGCAGTAAACAGTCCTGTGTTGTTGGTATATTCAATTTCTCAATTAACTCGTGAAATCCATCGGAGTTTTGTTCATTTAGAAAGAAGTCGTTTATTTCATTGTTTCCATTCTCGTCAAGTAGTGTTGAAGAGGTGGCTTGATTGTGAATATTAATATGATCATGATTCCAACACAAGAATCCCATTTCCATGATAAACCAGTTTTTAGATTGCCATCGTTTAGGATGTTGTTCCATGTCGTTCGCATACTGACCTAAAATAATAATAAAATGTAGGTTTTATATTTTTCAATAATTTCTGTTGGGTAGTATATCAAGAATGTTTGATTTAAATCATTACCATTTTGGAAGGTCCTCGCTAAATGCCCGATCACTTTTTAATGATAGTTCCTCAGCTTTTGGTATTAATGAAATATCTAACGTAGGACTATATTATGATGATTTTAAGCTTGAAACTAAAAAATAATAATATTTACTTTTAGTTGTCAATGAATGAACTTGCTACTTCAAAGAATAACATGGATGGACTAAGAATACTCCGGCATTTTCTTTGTATTTATATTCGCGAATTTTTATTTAGGTTTACAACGAAATGTTGCTCATTAAAACATTTATATTTTCAATGAGTTAATCGCAAGTTAAAATGCAAGTATATTCTTCATTTTATTCCGTCTTTCATTGATTTCAGATTCTTACTCGGTAATCATGATCGTGCATTACCAATAATTTATGCATTTACGGGATGATATGACGTCATTTAATTTCGCAAACGGAGAGCGAATTCTCTTACGTTATCAAAAGTTCCGCAGACTTCATTCATACAAAGAAATACTCCGGCTCATTGCATCTATCCGCTGTTGCTGTATAACTTAATAAATAGCATCGATGAGGTGAAACAGGTTTGCTCTTGGTCATAAAGCCGCATATGTCTTTGACGTCACGTTCAGCTCTTTATCATGATTAAAAAACTTGGTCAACTGTTGGAATAATCTGATCTGTCCTTCTGGTTGGATGCTTCTTGACGTCATTAAAGGAATTTCTTGTCTGAAAATGTTGTCTGACAACTTTTTCTTAATATATGAAGCAAATGTTTGAATAAACCGTTCAAATGCGGTTATTCATGTCCTGAGAAGCTCGAGTTATACTTGGAAAGTGTCAATAATTTTTTTTAAAACCAGAACGTTCTCTATGTTATCAAATGACGTCTGTTTACTCATTACAAGAAACGATATTTAATCTACTTTGTCAAAGTTTTATCGTAAAACGAAACACGAGAAGAAGTGAAATGACAGAAATGACGTGTGATTCTCACCAAAAAACATCCTCCGTTTCAAATGTGTTTTTCATAATAATGACGGAAAATCTACCAGAAATCAGTTAGTCTGAATTGAGGACAGAGTCTCGTGAGCTTCGTTTAGGTCAATGGCTCCCAAATCTCACTGAGGAACGTAATCCGTGTGTGAACTTCGTTCCATAAAATATTGGCGAGTGCTGAGGACCTTTTGCAGCGAGGACAAAAGCACAAGAAGAACCAGGAGGAAATTTATGAGCAAAAAAGATAAAAGCGAGGTTTGCCGTAAAAGGATGTTGATGATGATTGTTGTTACCAAACTAATGTTTATTACTTCTAAATATCAATACAATTATAATACATTTTTTTATCATTTTGCCACCCACACCGTTTACGTTTGAAATGGACTGTCCATATTTTATATCCGGACGTTTGTATTACCATCATAAAAATATCACCAATCATTTTGTATGATTAAAATCCTACAACCCTTTGGTTCTGAAATAACTGTCCGATTTGAAACCAAATTTAAAATAAGTTTTATTTTTCGGTTATATTTTATTGAAACAACAATTCTGTTTTTATCCTAAAAGGAAAGTGCACGCCTAGAATCTAGTCTAGTGTACTCAACCCAATTCGTTTTCGGTTATTTGTTTTTCAGGTAGTAAGCCTAATGATTCGGTTAATAATTATACTTACCTTTTCGAAGACAAAATACAAGCAACATATTAATTGAATCACATAAAAAAATTATTATAAGATTATTTTGCCTAATAGAAAGACAATAAAAAATAAGCAGAAAGCAACCATCATAAGCTGGGGTAACGTGAGACTCTTGTGCTGGGGTGTGACCTGAAAGTGATTCGACGGAAACACGATTTACTCATTCATTTTTTGACTAATGACCTGAAATTTTGTTTATAGATTCACTATCCAATTCCCCAGGGGATTTTTGACCGCTTGTCAAAAAACGACTTAATATAGGTTGCACATTGACGACTAGATGTATTGCAGTATTAGACTCACACATAAAATCCTAATAACTAATTCTAATTAGCTACCATTTCTGTTAATGTGCTTATTCGACTTCGTTAACCACACCAGTTTATATTGAGTTATTGACGCCAACGTTAATTTTATTGGTATTATTTTTAGTTGTGGCCATTTTAATAGAATAAGCTTTTAAATTGGCTTCTTTTAGCGTAATTTGTATGCAAATGTGACTATTACGTATGAAATGCTACGGTGAGTACTTGAGCAAAAGATACCTATCATTATTTTGAATGCCCATGTATGTTCACTCTAATGAATACTTGAAGAAAGTGTAACTAACGTTCATTATTGTAATCCCGTATTGTTATTATTCAATTCACCAAATTGAGATTATTTTCTAGCTGCAAGCAAATCTAATCGTATGATATTATGTGGATAAAAATTCTCCTGGCCATGATGATAATAAGATTGAACCAAAGACATTGCTGGATATGCTGGACTCTTATTTTTGATAGATAAGCTCGCATATAAACGTGGCCATTTCATTCTTCGGAATAACACTCAACGGTCTAGTTTAAATTACGGAGTTTCGGTAAAAAAAATATGATTTTACAAAAATGAGCTTTTTAGCAAAAAGCGGTTGATAATACAACCCTATTTTGTGACCAATTCATAAGTATAACAATATACGAATAAATCATGTAATTTCAGCAACAAATATAATCCGTCAAAACCTAAATACAAAACTTGGATTTTGGAAAGTTTAGATATAAAATTTGGAATTATAATTCAACCCCATTTCATGACAATCTATTACGTCGGAAATAAGCATAAGTAATGTGATTCCAGCAGAAACCATAGCCACGAGAACGAAGTTTTCTGTAGGAGAACAAAGTACATTTTGTATAAATAAAAAACATGATTTCAAAACGTTAATCGGGTTTCCTAGTTGAAATTCAGAAATCT
Organism: Orchesella cincta; assembly: GCA_001718145.1. Taxonomy (NCBI): domain Eukaryota; kingdom Metazoa; phylum Arthropoda; class Collembola; order Entomobryomorpha; family Orchesellidae; genus Orchesella; species Orchesella cincta. The sequence continues at coordinate 1,181 of LJIJ01003776.1, read as the reverse complement.
AGGGATGCGACACACCCTGAGTTCCTGAGCCCGTGGTAGTACCTAAAAAACAAAATTATTTCAGGGAAATGTTGAATCATGAAGTCTTAAACAAATATTGCGCTTTTATTTTGTAAGTATATCTCTCTTGTGGGATAGTAATAAAATTAAAACTGAACCACATAAGAAGGTTGCACTAAAAAAGGAGGCGTAAATTTTGGTAGGAGCCAGCCCAAGATTTAATTTGTTTGAAATACTGAAAAAATAACCATTTCGGTTTTAAGTCTACCAACATGCTAAGCTCTAAATTCTTGCACGAAATGTGACCAGACCGATAAATGCTAAATGATAGATTTTGTTGGATTTTGAAAAGACACGCAATATTGAATTTCATTACAACTATGCCCGAGAGGAATTAAATATTTAGGCGGACAACCCATATTGAAGGAATATTTCTAAAACGTTTATGGCAACGTGAGCCTTTGTTTCGTGCCAGTTTCTTAAAGCAAACATTCTTATTGTTGAGGGAAGTTTAGACTGAGCTATAACAATTCATTTGCAATAGTTTGCTTTAACTCTATGTCGAACAAATTCAAAGCCTATCGTAAGCTGTGCGAGTTTAAAGTTTCTCAAAACTACTTTCCTCCACTAAAATGCCTACAAGTTCAAAAACAAAATTATTTATAGTGCTATTTGAAAAGAGTCTATAGTTTTAACCATCTAGACGAACTACGCAAAAATGGATTTAAGGTTCCAAATTATTCTTCAAATTTTAGCTATTTGACAGCTGAATGTAGAAGCCAGGAAGATTTCGGAATGGTAGACTTTGAGAGCCATCTGTCTGTTTTCAAGGATTGTGGAGTCCACTTTATTTTTAATGATGTGGAAATGGTAAGAAACTATAATTCTTTTTTAAACATTCCATCTAAATATTCTGAGTTGGCTTGAATGCTGTGTGACTTTTTAGCAAAAATGCAACCCAAACTACATAAAACCCCTAGAATTTCCTGTGGTTTTATCCCGAAACCATTATAAAGAATACCAATTTGCAAGAAACCTGACTATAGATCGAGGGATTTTACCTGTGATGGAGGCGTGTCTTTATGACAAATCCTCAAGGATTTCTATTCAACGCACCTCCTCCACCAAAACTGAAATGCTTTGCTCAAATATACATAGGTCCGAGGTCATGCAGAAACTGG
>LJIJ01003775.1:0-17566 GCA_001718145.1 Orchesella cincta | reverse complement strand
TTTTAGATTTTTATCTGGTTTTCCATATCAACCTAATTAATCTTTAAAATTTTACATTACCTAAGTATCATTATTTTCCATTTTGTTACAGAACTATTCTTCGGCAAAACATTTCCATGGACCTATAAGCAACCCCGTGTAAGCTTTTCCAGTACAAAGTTAAATAGTTATTATTGAAGTATTCTCGATTCCATTTCATAAACCATCTCATTTCATAAGCAATTTAAATTCGATTTTGGAGTTTATAACCAACTTTCGAAAGCAAATTTAGTGAACCTTACTAGTCAATACGAATATATCTTTTCGGTAAAGACAGACGTCATTCCGTCGCAAAAGTATTAACTATTGTTTAGGACGATTTTAAGCTCAACATGATTAACTCGTTTTTGTTGAGAAATGTCTAAGCATCAGATTAGGAAAAGCTGCTGACATGTACAGGTTGCCATATAACTTACTTGGAACAATGAAGCCACCGATTTGTCTTCAGTAACTTCTACAACTACTTGCTCTGGTACAGCGCTTACTTACAAGGTGTTGCCTATGGCTGTCTTGTATTTTTGACAGTCGTAGCCACCGTTTATCACGAGGAACTACCCGATGAAATACAAATTGACAATGAGAATGCGAATACAATCCGAGATCTTAACGCATTCGTCAGTTTTACAATGACAGTAATTATTGCAGCGGTTGAAATGGTCGTGTTGCAGATAAATACAAAAAAGTACGAACTTGTACAAGCAATCAATGGACTACTTGCATTTGACAATGCAATGAAAGGTAACTTGTCAAAGTCTTGAATTATTTCATAGAAATTTAGTAATTGTATTTTAAAAACAATTTCGCAATTTCAGCCGAGTTCAAAGATGTCCTCACAGAAGCAGATCTTAGCACTCCCAACCATCGAAAGTTGGATAGACTGGTGTTTCTGGTCTCAACACTCACACTTGGAATTCCTCTGGTCTTCTGTGTTGCCCTCTTTCATCCTGTTGAGCCAACGCATCGCGTCTGCGATTTGCTACTGAAATACAACTCGGATTCAATTGGGAAAGTGTCCGATAATCATGTGGTTGGGTTGGGGAGCACTGCTTTGTACTAACACTATGGTTACCATAGCTCTGGTTGTTTTGTTGCAATTCTCTCTCCAAAGTTGTGGTGCTTTGCTTTGACACCCGAAGGGCCATCCAACTATCGAAAATTCTCAACAAAGCAACTAGGATTCGTTTCAGAAGACAGACCATTTGCTTCTACAGATCACTTCAGCTTCTCTGCAAAAACGTGAACCTCGTAGTTGGTGACTTCAGTTTGCCCTACATTCTGGAGCATTAATATAATCTTGCTGTAATGAGCTTCGTTATTGTTCGCCACATGGAATACCTCTTCGCAACAGTATCTGGAGCAGCTGCGGGATTGCTGATGGTAACAGGGATTTGCAATAGCCTTGCTAACCTACTACAATGAGTGCAGTCTCATTCATGGCTGGTGGAAGTTTCCAGGAATTCAAGGATAAAATTGTCAAAGGGTCTTGGGAAGAGCTACGCGTTTAAGGCGACGTATTCTATGCAACCATTGGTGTCAAACTCTCAGCTCCGTTTTATGGAATCGGAAAAGACACCTTTCTCGAATGGCTAATGCTGCTGTTGATATGTTGGTAAACTTACTTGTCACATTTTAGTGCACTCGTAGCATATATATCTAAGCTGCTTTATAAAAGAAATTCACGTCATTAATTTAAGGCACAATAATAGGAGCCCCATAAAAACAATTTAGTCACCCAATCAAAAAAAAAATAGACTTTCCCAATACTATAGTTGGTCACTTTATCAATAAAAAACGTAACATTTTATTTAGTTTTCCCATACGATAGTATAATTTACACTGATCTAAATAGCTTGAAATCGAAACACTTTCTCCTAATAATTACATTTGATCGCAAAATGAAATTACTTTACTGAATTATCAATGTTATTTCGGCCTTGGAAACACGAGTCAATCTTCTTCCACAACCACCAAGGTGCTTCGCCCCATATTGGATGAAACTAAAATAACGAGTTCAGTTGAATTCTCAGTGTTTGAAAAATCGTATTCGGATTTCTAAAATAAAATCTTAGTCTCGCCATGATTAGTTGGCACCCGTTATAATAAGGGAGTTTACCCTACCCTATCCTACTCTAGAGTTTAGAAACTCATTATTAGGAGAATACCCTAATAATGAGTTTTCTATTGTACTTGCCAAGACACATTTCTCGACCAATAATACTTAGAATACCATGGATAATTAAGATCCTTAAGACATTAACTTCATGGAATCAGGAAAAATATTCTAAATAAAGACTAGGTCCTCCTAAATCCGAAGGTCATATCACGAAAAAATAAATTTCTTTCAAATTAAGCATGTTAGTAGTACCCATTAAGACACATTACGTCACCCAAAGCTATGTTGTTTAAAATTAAAGGTTTAGGAATTATCCCAATTTTGTCTAAAAATTGCCACCCTTCAGTCAGACCACTTTTATGGAAAGACGGTTTAAGTTATTTGCAATATTTTTTTGTAAACCACTCCAATGAGTTCCTCTAGACTGCACTTTTTTGTTTGTCTATATCTGCATCCATTTAGGAGATAAAGCGCTCAAACTTTCTATTGTGAATGTATGTGTCGTTTCCACGTCGAACACAAAATTACTCAACTCCACGCGATTATTTTTAATTCACAAACCTGAATGAAAACAGGAATTCAAATGTAATTTTTTGCGTAGATATGGAACTGATGCTCCATTTTAAAAAATAGGTTTCTCTTCCAAACAAATTTGTGAATTTTAAAAAGTTGCGTGGAGTTGAGTAATTTTGTGTTCGACGTGGAAACAACACATAAGGTATTCCCGTAATAGGAAGATATTATTTATTTTTCTCATAACTTTTATGTTTGGAGTCGTAGAGAATTGGGCTTACGCCACAAGTTAGACACACTAGTAGCGAGTACGTATGCCATCCAGGAACTGATTCGCCTGTCTATCTGGAAATTAGGCCATTTTTATAAAAAACGGTAAAAATGGATGTCCCGTAATAGAAAATAATTCTTTCTAACTCAAAGGTCTTTATTTTTTATTAAGTTTGGAGAAATAAGTTTGTTGGGCACAAGCTCCTAGGAATCCAGATAGACAGGCGGAATCAGTTCCTGGATGGCATACGTACTCGCTACTAGATGTGTCTAACTTGTGCGTAAGCCACAATTCTCTACGACTCCAAACATAAAAGTTATGAGAAAATAAAATAATATCTTTCTATTACGGGACATCCTTATGTGTTGTTTCCACGTCGAACACAAAATTACTCAACTCCACGCAACTTTTTAAAATTCGCACAAATTTGTTTGGAGAGAACCTATGTTTTAAAAATGGAGCATCAGTTCCATATCTACGCCCAAAAAATTACATTTGAATTCCTGTTTTCATTTAGGTTTGTGAATTAAAAATAATCGCGTGCGAGTTGAGTAATTTTTGTGTTCGACGTGAAACGACACATACATTCACAATAGAAAGTTTGTGACGCTTATATCCTAAATGGATGCAGATATAGACAAACAAAAAAAGCTGCCAGTCTAGAGGAACTCATTGGAGTGGTTTACAAAAAAAAGTATGCAAATAACTTAAAACCGTCTTTCCATAAAAGTGGTCTGACTGAAGGGTGCAATTTTTAGACAAAATTGGTTTATAATTCCTAAACCTTTAATTTTAAACAACATAGCTTTGGGTGACGTAATGTGTCTTAATGGGTACTACTAACATGGTTAATTTGAAAGAAATTTATTTTTTCGTGATATTGACCTTCCGGAGTGAGGAGGACCTAGTCTATATAGCTCATAACTCCTGATTCCATGAAGTTAATGTCTTAAGGACTTTAATTAATCCATTGGTATTCTAGTATTATTGGTCGAGAAATGCTGTCTTGCAAGTACAATAGAAAACTCATTATTAGGGTATTCTCCTAATAATGAGTTTTCTAACTAGAGTAGGATAGGTGTAGGGTAAACTCCCTTATTATAACGGGTGCAACTAATCATGGCGAGACTAAGATTTTATTTTAGAAATCCGAATACGATTTTTCAAACACTGAGAATTCAACTGATCTTCGTTATTTTAGTTCATCCAATATGGGCGAAGCGCACCTTGGTAGTTTGTCGAAGAAGATTGACTCGTGTTTCCAAGGCCGAAATAACATTGATAATTCAGTAAAGTAATTTCATTTTGCGATCAAATGTAATTATTAGGAGAAAGTGTTTCGCATTTCAAAGCTATTAGATCAGTGTAAAATTGTACTATCGTATGGGAAAACTAAATAAAATGTTACGTTTTTTATTGATAAAGTGACCAACTATAGTATTGGAAAAGTCTATTTTTTTTGATTGGGTGCACTAAATTGTTTTATGGGGCTCCTATTATTGCTGCCTTAAATTAATGACGTGAATTGCTTTTATAAGCAGCTTAGATATTATTGACTACGAGTGCACTAAAATGTGACAAGTAAGTTTACCAACATATCAACAGCAGCATTAGCCCATTCGAGAAATGGTGTCTTTCCGATTCCATAAAACGGAGCTGAGTTTGATAACCAATGGTTGCATAGAATACGTCGCCTTAAACGCGTAGCTCTTTCGCCTAGACCCTTTAGCAATTCTCTCCTTGAATTTCTGGGAAACTTCCACCAGCCCATGAATGAGACTGCACTCATTGTAGTATGTTAGCAAGGCTATTGCAATCGCTGCTACCATCAGCAATCCCGCAGCTGCTCCAGATACTGTTGCAAGAGGTATTCCATGTGGCGAACAATAACGAAGCTCATTACAGCAAAGATTATGATTAATGCTCCAGAATGTAGGGCAAACTTGAAGTCACCAACTACGAGAGCGTTTTTGCAGAGAAGCTGAAGTGATCTGTAGAAGCAAATGGTCCTGTCTTCTGAGACGAGTCCCAGTTGCTTTGTTGAGAATTTTCGATAGCTGGATGTTCCCACGGGTGTCAAAGCAATGCACCACAACTTTGGAGAGAGAATTGCAACAGAACAACCAGAGCTATGGTAACCATAGTGTTAGTACAAAGCAGGGCTCCCCAACCCAACCACATGATTATCGGGACACTTTCCCAATTGAATCGAGTTGTATTTCCAGTAGCAAATCGCAGACGCGATGAGTTGGCTCAACAGGATGAAAAGAGGGCAACACAGAAGACCAGAGGAATTCCAAGTGTGAGTGTTGAGACCAGAAACACCAGTCTATCCAGCTTTCGATGGTTAGGAGTGCTAAGATCTGCTTCTGTGAGGACATTTTTGAACTCCGCTGAAATTGAGAAATTGCTTGTACAATACGAATAGTAAATTTCTGTGAAATAATTCAGGACCTTGACAAGTTTACCTTTCATTGCATTGTTAAATGCAAGTTGTCCATTGATTGCTTGAACAAGTTCGCACTTTTTTGTATTTATCTGCGACACGACCATTTCAACCGCTGCAATAATTACTGCCATTGTAAAACTGACGAATGCGTTGAGATCTCGGATTGTATTTGCATTCTCATTGTCAATTTGTATTTCATCGGTAGCTCCTCGTGATAAACGGTGGCTACGACTGTCAAAAATACAAGGCAACCATATATAAGACCTAGTAAGTAAGCGCTGTACCAGAGCAAGTAGTTGTAGAAGTTACTGAAGACAAATCGGTGGGCTTCATTGTTCCAGTAAGTTATATGGCAACCGGTACATGTCAGCAGCTTTCCTAATCTGATGCTTAGACATTTCTCAACAAACGAGTTAATCATGTTTGAGCTTAAAATCGTCCTAAACAATAGTTAATAATTTTGAGACGAATGACGTCTGTCTTTACCGAAATGATATATTCGTATTGACTAGTAAGGTTCACCTAATTTGCTTTTGAAAGTTGTTATAAACTCCAAAATCGAATTTAAATTTCTTTTTGCTTAAAAATGATAATTACCTGAGTATGGTTTATGAAATGGAATCGAGAATACCTTCAATAATAACTATTTAACTTTGTACTGGAAAAGCCTTTGTACGGGGTTGCGGTATAGGTCCATGGAAAAGTTTTGCCGAAGAAAATAGTTCTGTAACAAAATGGAAATAATGATACTTAGGTAATGAAAATTTTAAGATTAATTAGGTTGATATGGAAAACAGATAAAAATCTTAAATACGAGCTGACATATCATAAATTGTGGCTAAAATTTTTTCTTATCATAAAATTAATGAATTTTTACAGGAGGCTTAATATTGTTTTATAGTTCGTAAACTGTGGTCTCAGCCAACTGCAAGAAAGTTCTGCGGAATTCAGAAGTATGGACGATAGTGAGATTGGATTTCAAAGTGTGCTTCGAAATTTTATTTTAATCTGGTTTCAGGTACTTTTAATCGATTTTAGCAACTTCAAATGTACAAAGCGTAATATATAATAAAATCAGTTTTATAACAGAATGGTTTTCTTGCTTAAGGTACTACTGCCCGAAATCCAGATGTACCTTAATCCAAATTGATTTAGATGGGGCAACTGAGGGAGCGATTGGTGTTCCATTGGATATGCCCGATTGTTTTAAAAACTTGGTTTCAGGTACTTAAACAGATGTTATCAACTTTACACTTACAAAACATAATACATAATGTATGCAGTTATATGAACAGAACGGTTTTCCTAATTAATGTATTACTGCCAACATTACAGAGGTACTTCAATTTATTTCAGTTGATGTGGGATAAAAACCTAAATACGAATAAATTTTGATTAAGTGTTTTTGTCCTAAAGTTAATGGATTTTTACAGGGAAATAATTTGATGGCTACTTTTGCAGGAAAAACATTCTCAGCCTTTCAACTTTAATGCGTGATTGCAGTACATTCAGGTTTCTATTCAATTTCAGTTGATTAGTACTGTCATTCCGGTATTCATTTTATAAGATTTCTTCTGCAACCCTTTCATGAATTTGAAGCAAGGATGAGAATATTATCTAAAATACCAGGAAGCATGGCCAATAAGAATCTCACAACTAAAGTATTAGCTGGCGTCCAAATTTTGTCATTTAAAAATAAATAAATCAACATCAGTATCATAAATGTCATTCAAGAAATGAAAGTGACGCAGGATCTGATGCGTAAAACTCTTCCCGTAACCATTTGCACAGAATATGTTCACATTTTCCAGTTTTTGTAAAGTTCCCGAAAATTTCCCAGTAACGTTGTAACCGCGGCATTTCCATCAGCGTCGCAGGTTTGATGAGCTCTTTCTGAATACTATCTCCATCTTATTTAATAAAAATGAGTATCATATTGCTAAGTTGTGTTAGAATGCATAAACATAAACGAGGGTGACTTATTCTCCTGTATTATTTAATTGTCATATGATGTACTTCGAATCGAAATCGACTTCAGGCACATTAGTTTAAATAAAAAGTAGATGCCCAATTTGAAAAAGTTGAATGATAATATTTCGGTTGACCAGCAAAATTTCAAATTTACGCTAGTAGAATTTACATAGTTTTCATTATCGAAGTTACGTGAACTAGCTTTGTAATTTCGATTAAGTATCTAGACATGCATAAAAAAGCTGTAAGTTATAAGCATCTCGATTTTCTAAACATACCTTAAGCTCACCGGAAATTTACTAAAGTAAACCACTTCAACCAGATTTTAAAAGCGGTTTGTATTAGTAAATACATTGAAACTACATGTCGAACTCATATGCATTCTGAAGTCGTACATCTAGATCCTTGTCAGAATGTAAATATCTTACACCGCCTTGGACAAACGTGGTTCAAAGTGAGTGGGCGTTCGGTCACCATCTAGCAGTTCTGATGAGTGGTATCTATGGAATTCAGAAAGCTATTTTAGAAAGCTACTGCGTAATTCAAGTTTGTGCCCTACAAATGCAAAAAGAATTAGCCTTTTAACTTGTATAGTTCGGTAGAAATTTTGCTTTCGTCCCTACGTTTTAGAATACATATAGCTTCAAACTAGGGGGTACTTGGATCACAACGTTTTTAAGAAAATTTATAGAATTAGGGACTTCACATTTCTTGGAATGAAATGAGTATAGCTTAGTTAAGATATTTTGTTAGCCTGAGATTCGTGGATTGCAATGTGTTCAATTCGACATAAATTCGACCACATATTGTTGGAAATTGCTTACTGTCGTTCTCTACTAGCCATGTACTTAAACTTGTAAAATATGTAATTTCGAAACATTAATACAAGTAAATTCTCAGGTACTTTGTGTTAAGATAAAATCGTTTTGGATTTTTATTTTTTGAAAAATGGCTGATAAATTCTGGCTTTAGATTACAATTCCACATTCTTTGTAACTGAATAAAAAATAGAAAAAATTCTCATTTCTCCTTGCTAAAACATAATAGAAAATTCAGTGGTTTTAAAACATAAGTATAGTCTTCGAATGCGGTAAAACTGCTCTCTAGCATTTCCATCGGGATTTGGACTGTCATATAAAAAATAAAACAAAAAGTGCTGTTGAGTACCTCAATTTTATGGTATCCGCAGGGTCTGGCCTACATAAGCACTAACCGTCCACCAGTGCAGGGCCGGCACCGATACGAGGGCCGCCACTTTTAAGAATAATCCTATTGTCAAACAACCGCTGTCTAAATTTTGAACAGGAAATCATCTTTAAATTGGAAAAAAGGCTTCTCAATTTGGCGAACGAAATGTCGGAAATGAAACCTAACGAAATGTCAGCCACCCAGTTATCCAATAACGAACTACAATATTAATTATTATTGGCTAAATTTACTTACCAATATAGTCCACGCGGGAACCTAGATGTGATTTTCATATATTATGCAGCGACCAAAATTTCGATTAATAAACATTCACTATATTGTCAAATAATACTCTTGTCCGTTTCTTGGCCACCTGATATATACTCGTAAAAACGCTCATTCGTCCGTTATTATCTGCTGTTTCATAAGTGAGTACAAAATAATATAGCCCTGTCTAATTGTTCCACTTTTAGCCTTGTTAATATCCACTTTTTTAGCTTAATTCCACTTTTTAGCCTGTTAATTGCCACTTTATTTAGATATAACGTGATTTCGTTTTGAAAAGTTGTTGCAGGGCCGGACCTCACCCTAGGCCAGCGCCCAACTGCGTATCTGGGATTCGATAATATAAATGTTAGCTGAAAATACCGAAGAGTTACAAGTGCGTTACATTCCACTTTTGGACATTTTACTTATATTTTGATTTCCAATCGTACATTGAAAACAAATTTTTTATTTTGTAACTCGTCCTAAAGACCAAAAATAGTCAGCCGTTTCTAGCATCAAACATTAGTCACCTTCTTCTTGGCCCGTTCTTCACATTGCCTCCTAAAATGTTGAGCAGCATCGTTCAAAAAGCTGTATGATTTTCAGATCAGACAAACTGCTGACCTGCACTACCTGCCACATTTACTATTGAACAGAAAAAACGCAAAAAGTTGCATTTCAGCGAACTTCTACAACTTCATGAACTGTATTTCTCCTACCTCCAAGGAAATGTATATTGTTCTCGTCTTGTGAGCGACTTCTAACCATTAGCGATATCGAACTTCCAGACGAAAGCCGGAGAATGAAACCGAGAACGAAAAGGCGGCAAGCCGTTCAAACATTTGCAGGAATTGGAGTGGGGCTTGCCATGTAGCAGTTCAAGCTTTTGTGACGCAAATAAAGAATACAAAATTTGAATTCGTTCAAACGATTAAACGGACTGTTTGTTTTTAACAACAAAATGAAAGGTATGGGTTTAATTTAATTTAAATAATTATCAAGCATTTATTTTTAAAATGATACAAAATACTCTTAGAGGAATTCTAAGGAGCACTGCAACAGCCAGATTTGAACACGAAACACCATCGCCGGTTCGATTTGCTAATGGTCAATGATTTCTACGCTTTCACTCCGGCATTCCAATCCTTTTCTGCATCTGTATATTCCATCCTGCTGAGCCAACACACGAATCTGCGAGCTACTTATGGAAATAAAATCGGAAATGAACTGGGAAAAGGCCAATTGTTATGTGGCTCTTTTATGGAGCAAACCCTGACAACCAACACTGTGGTACCGTCTGCCTCCTGATGTGCAGCCATATCTCCCCAAAATGTGGTGCACAGCTATGACTCCTGAAGGACCGCTCAAAACCGAAAAATTCGAAAACGCAGTTGGCACTGTGACGAAGATCGACTGATTTGTTTCTACAGATCGCTTCAACTTACTTTGCATTAACTACAAACCAAATATTTGGTGGAATCAGGGTCACCTTACATTCCGGATGTATGCTGATAATCTTCTCTGCACTGGCGTTTGTGGTCATTCGCTACATGGAATTCTTCGTGGCAAATCCAATGAATTTGGCGATTGGACTCTTGATATTGTGTGGAATTATCCTCCCGCTGATCATTTATTTCAATGAATGTACCTTAATTCATGGGTTAATTGAAGTGTCACAGGAATTCAAGAAGAGAATTGTCAAGACATCCAGAAGAAAAAGCTATGCATTCGGGCGACAATTCTCTCCAGCTCACTGAAAATAAAACGTCTTCACCGTTTTACGGAGTGGGCAATGATACCTTTCTGGAATGGTGTAATACTGCGGTGGACATGTTGGTTAACTTGCTCGTCACATTTTAAACTATAGAGATGCAAATTATAATCGCACGTAATTTAAACTGTTTTATGTACAGATGTAAGAATATGCTAATGTAAGATAATAGTGGGTAAAGCTAACGCACCGCTTTTAAAACTTTCGTCTATATACTGATTTAATTAACACGTATATATATTATTGTGACTGGTGACAAAACGTAAGGTATGATGCTTAATGTTATTAACGCATATTTGTCTGAAAACATCATTATTCGTCTACTGACAAATAGCTGTGCTTGCAAAAATGCATTCTAAATTTTAAATGGGATTTATTGGTATTTGATTTCGTTAAATAACCGACTTATTCATGGTTCATAGTTTTCAAGACATACTAATATTTGAATCTTTGGCTCATGTGGAACGCGTTTAAACTTACATATTAATAAAGACACCGAAAGAAAACAGTGAAGTAAAAAACAAACAGATTTATCAATGTTTTCGCTCACACGCCAATGTATGAATTATGTAAATGTTTGATTTATTTCATGAAATGATAAAATAAGAAAGTGGGTTGTGCAAAGTGGGTATGCAGAAAACAATTTGAAGCACAACATTTACCAAAGAGTTTTATTACTAGAGCACACAAAATTCTTTAAACAAAAAATTGAGCAATCTAACGAGACCATTATGAAATACAATTTGTTGACAAAAAACTCAACAGATTTAGAGGTATTATTTTGATACTACGAGTAAAGAGAACCAAAAGGATGTAGAAAAACGCCAACGAACTGGAATCAGGGTAGCAGGACATGCTTTCGAAAATGGCCATCAAATCTGATTTTCGAACAACGCATCTTTGTAATCCAACATGACCGCAAACCCTTTTAAAAATAAAAAAACCGACTCTTCTAGAAAGCATGTCATAAAAAAGCTCCTAAGCTCCTAACACATGAACAGGAAACTGGGAAAGTTGACATTCATGGAGATTGGATGATCTCCTGTTACCTAAACAAATTCGCATAATCAATACTATAATAACTATTATATAACTTTCATTTTAGCTTTTGAACTCAATGATAGTAAAATGATTTAGTTTTTTGAAAGTTTGTCCTGAAGAAAGGCGTTAGGGTTAACGCAGAAAGCTCGACAAATAAACCTTGTATCGATAATGTCCTCGTACGCGATTCTTCACATAGATTTAGAGTTTTGCTCACGCCATGTACTTAACAGTTCCATTGAATTTTTCAATGGTATGCAACGACTTCAAATAATATTTCTGAACCCACTTCCTTTGTCGCTGGCCGTCATCCGTTGGTACAACATGATCTTGTTGACCCTAATGCTCTGTTTTGACATAAAGATCGAACGTTACTTTGGCAAACTCGAGTAGCCGCAAGTCAATCAAGAAGCTTACTGCTGGCAATTTCTGCACACAAAGCCTCCACACGTTCCTAATTCGTCCGTATCGCAATGCAACGATCTCAATAAATCTCGTATGAAAAGACTGCCATGTAACTATTTTTGTGGAATTAGAGCTGTTTGTTGATTGATCGTGTTGTAGTATCTGCTCCAAACATTAATGTATTTCTACTGGTGTTTCTGATGATTTGGCTGCACGACGATGGAATGGGATGTTTGCATTTTGGTTGTTAGATCTCTCATATATTCAGGGCTACTGTTTTATGCGATACCTTCAGCATTTTCAGAGGAGACTCTTTCTACCGATTCTCCCTCTCGATTTGGCTTGTACGGAAAATCCAAGTTTTTGAGCAGATACTACAACGTCAATCAACAAACAGCTCTAATTCCAGCAAAAATAATTACATGGCAGCTCCTTTTCATTACGGGAATTTATGAGATCGTTGCATTGGGATACGGACGAATTGGAACGGTTGGAGTGCTTTGGTGTGCAGAAATTGCAGCAGAATCTTTCTTGATTGACTTCGTCTACTCGAGTTTGCAAGTAAGGTTCATGTTATGTCAAAACAGACATTAGGTCATCAAGGATCATGTTGTACCAACGATGACGGACAAGCGACAAGAAGTGGGTTCAAATATATGAAGTCGTTGCAACCATTGAAAACATTCATTGGAACCTGTTAATTACATGGGTGAGCAAACACCTCTAAATCTATGTGAAAGAATCGGTTTGAGAGGACATTATTGATAACAAGGTTTTATTTGTCGAGCTTTCTGCGTCTAACCCTAAGCTTTTTCTTCAGGACAACTTCAAAAAACTAAATCATTTTTACCTATCATGATTTCAAAAAAGCTAAAATTGAAAGTTATATAATAGTTATTATAGTATTGATTATGGAAGTTTTGTTAGGGGTAACAGGAGATCAATCCAATCTTCATGAATGTCAACTTTCCCAGTGTTTCCTGTTCATTGTGTTAGGAGCTTTTCTTATGTAACATGCTTTCTAGGAAGAGTCGGTTTATAGTTGCGTGTTTCATGTTGGATTAAAGATGCGTTATCAAAATCAATTTGATTGCCATTTTCGGAAGCTTGTCCTGCTACCGCTGATTCCATTGTGTTGGCGTTTTCTACATCATTTTTATGTTCCTTCACTCGTATATCAAAATTAATACCTCTAAATCTGTTGAGTTTTTGTGTCAACCAAATTGTAAGTTTGCTAATGGCTCGTTAGATTGGTCAATTTTTTGGTTTAAAGTTGAATTTTGTGTGCTCTATAATAAACTCTTTTGGGTAAATTTTGTGCTTAAAATTTTCTTATGCATACCCACTTTGCACAACCCACTTTCTTTATTTATCATTTCATGAATAAAATCAATACATTTACATAATTCATACATTTGGTGTGAGGGAAAACATTGATAAATCTTTTGTTTTTTAACTTCATGTTTTCGTTCGTGTCTTTATTAATATGTTTAAGTTAAACGGTTCACATGAGCCAAAGATTCAAATATTAGTAGTGTCTTGAAAATGATATCGAAATGATATAAATAAAACGGTTTCTTAAAAACATAACTTCTTTTCCAACTGGAGTTTATTTGAAATTGTAACAAGGCGTATTTGTTTACAAACATCAAATAACATTTTAAAATTTGAATGCATTTTTTGCAAAGCAGCTATTTTCGTCAGTGGACTGAATAATGATGTGTTTTCGACAAATATGCGTGTAATAACAAAGCATCATCCCTTACGTTTCGTCACCAGTCACAATAATATATATACATGTGTTAATTATCAGTATGTATAAGAAAGTTTTAAAAGCGGTGCGTTAGCTTTATCCCACTATTATCTTACATTAGCATATTCTTACACCTGTACATAAAACAGTTTAATTATGTGCGATTATAATTTGCATCTCTATAGTTTAAAATGTGACGAGCAAGTTAACCAACATGTCCACCGCAGTATTACACCATTCCAGAAATGTATCATTGCCCACTCCGTAAAACGGCGAAGACGTCTTTATTTTCAGGAGCTGGAGAGAATAGGTCGCCGGAAAAGCATAGCTTTTCCTTCTGGATGTCTTGACAATTCTCTCCTTGAATTCCTGTGACACCTTAATCAACCCATGAATTAAGGTACATTCATTGAAATAAATGACCAGCGGGAGGATAATTCCACACAATATCAAGCAGCCAATCGCCAATTCATTGGATTTGCCACGAAGAATTCCATGTAGCGAATGACCACAAACGCCAATGCAGAGAAGATTATCAGCATACATCCGGAATGTAAGGTGACCCTGATTCCACCAAATATTTGGTTTGCGTTAATGCAAAGTAGTTGAAGTGATCTGTAGAAACAAATCAGTCGATCTTCTGTCACAGTTCCCATCTGCGCAGTTTCGAATTTTCGGTTTTGAGCAGGTCCCTCAGGAGTCATAGCAGTGCACCACAGTTTTGGGGAGAGTATGGCTGCACAAATGAGGATGCAGATGGTCACCACCGTGTTGGTTGTCAAGGTTGCTCCATAAAAGAGCCACATAACAATTGGTACGCTTTCCCAGTTCAATCCGATTTTGATTTCCATAAGTAGCTCGCAGATTCGGTGTGTTGGCTCAGCAGGATGGAATATACAGATGCAGAATAGAATGGGAATGCCGAGTGATAGCGTAGATATCATAACCATTAGCAAATCGAACCGAAGATGGTGTTTCGTGTTCAAATCTGCTGTTGCTAGTGCTTCCTTGAATTCCTCTAAAGAGTTTTATTAAATTAAATAAATGCTTGGTAAATTTTTAATATATATATTATTCAACCAGTACCTTTCATTTTGTTGTCGAAAACAAACAGTCCGTTTATCGTTTGAACGAATTCAAATTTTGTATTCTTTATTTGTGTCACAAAAGCTTGAACTGCTACCATGGCAAGTGCCACTCCAATTCCTGCAAATGTTTGAACGGCTTTGACTGCTTTTTCGTTCTCGGTTTCATTCTCCCGGCTTTCGTCTGGGAGTTCGATATCGCTAACGGTTAGAAGTACGCTCACGAAGACGAGCACGCAATATACATTTCCTTGGAGGTAAGAAAAATACCAGTTCATGAAGTTGTAGAAGTCGCTGAAAGCAAACTTTTGCGTTTTTCTGTTCCAATAGTAAATGTGGCAGGTAGTGCAGGTCAGCAGTTTGTCTGATCTGAAAATCATACACTTTTGAACGATGCTGCTCAACATTTTAGGCAATGTGAAGAAACGGGCACCAAGAAGGTGACTAATTGTTGATGCTGAAACGCTGACTATTTTGGTCTTCAGGACGAGTTACGAATAGAAATTTTCATGTAGGTTAGAAATCCTAATATAAAACATGCCAAATTAAGTTTACATATAACGCACTTGTAACTCTCCAGTATTTTTAATAATATTATAAATTGGAAATCCCAGATACCATAAAACAGAGGTACCTCAATACAAATTATGTTTTATATTTTACATGTAAAACCCGATGGAAATGTTAGAGAGCAGTTTTAAACAATTTGAATGATTAATAGTTTGCGTTAAAAACAACTGAATTTTTCTATTCGCATGTTTTACAAGAGAGTCGTGAAAATTTATTCTATTTTTATTCATTACAAAGAGTTGTGGATTTGCTTTTAAGGTTAGAACTAATAGCGATTTTCAAAAAATAAAAATCACAAACTTTTATTTTAACACAAGTACCTGAAACTTTACTTATGTAAGTTGAAATGTTTTTACAAGTTTAAGTACATGGCAGTTAAGAAGACAGAACAATTTCCAAAAATATGCAAACAGCTTTTAACACCAGTTTGAGTTTTAGTACATCTAAGTGAGCTGAACATGTTAGCAAATCGAGATGCTAAAAACTTACAGCTTTTTTATGCATGCTTTAGATGCTTATTTGAAATTAATAAGCAGGTTCAGGTACCTTCATAATGAAACCTATGTAAATTATCCTTGTGTAAATTTGGAATTTCGTTGGTCAAATGTTATTTTGATTATTATCATTCAACCTTTTCAAATTGGGTATATACTTTTTAGTTAAAATTATGGGCCTGAAGTCGATTTCGATTCGAAGATTGTCATATGACAATGAAATGATACAGGAAGATAAGTCACCCTATTTATATTAATGCTTCTTACAACTTAGCAATATAACACTCATTTTTATTAAATATGATGGAGGTAGTATTCACAAAGAGCTCACCAAACTGCGTCACTTTCATTTCTTGAATGACATTTATGATATATTGATGTTGATTTATTGTTGTTAAATGACAAATTTTGGACGCCACTAATACTTTGGTGGAGATCCTTATTGGCCATTTTTCCTGGTGTTTTAGATTAATATTCTCATCATTGCTTCGAATTTATGAAAGGTTTTCGGAAAAATGTTTATTAAAATTAATAACTGAACGACTCCTAATCAACTGAAATTGAACAAAAACTGAATAACTGCAATCACGCATTGAAATCGAAAGTTTTTTTCCTGCAAAAGTAGCCATCAAATTATTTACCTGTAAAATCCATTAACTTTAGGACAAAAACACTTAATCAAATTTATTCGTATTTAGGATTTTTATCCCACATCAACTGAATAAATTGAAGTACCTCTGTAATGTTGGCAGTAATACATTAAGTAGGAAAACCGTTCTGTTCATATAACTGCATACATTATGTATGTATTATCTTTTGTACGTGTAAAGTTGATAACATCTGTTGAAAGTACCTGAAACCAAGTTTTTTGAAACAATCCGGCATATCCAATAGAACCCAATCGCTCCCTCAGTAGCTCATCTAAATCATTGGTTTAAGGTACATCTGGATTTCGGGCAGTAATACCTTAAGCAAGAAAACCATTCTGTTATAAAACTGATTTTATTATGTGTTTACGTTTTGTACATGTGAATTTACTAAAATCGATTAAAAGTACCTGGAACCAAATTAAAATAAACTTTCGAAGCGTACACTTTGAAATCCAATCGCACTATCGTCCTTACTTCTGAATTCCGCAGAACTTTCTTGCAGTTGGTAAGAACCACAGTTTTACGAAACTAAATCAATATTAAGCTCCTGTAAAATCCATTATTTTTATGATAAGTAACATTTAGTCACAATTTACGATATGTCAGTTCATATTTAAGATTTTTATCTGTTTCCATATCAACCTAATTAATCTTAAAATTTTCATTACCTGAGTATCATTATTTCCATTTTGTTTACAGAACTATTTTCTTCGGCAACACTTTTCCATGGACCTATACCACAGCCCGTACAAAGGCTTTTCCAGTACAAAGTTAAATAGTTATTATTGTATGTATTCTCGATTCCATTTTCATAAACTATACTCAGGCTATTATCATTTTAAAGCAAAAAGAAATTTAAATTCAATTTTGGAGGTTAATAACAACTTTCAAAAGCAAATTAGTGAACCTTACTACTAAATACGATATATCATTTCGGTAAACACAGTCGTCATTCGTCTCAAAAGTATTAACTATTGTTTAGGACG
>LJIJ01003774.1:0-17576 GCA_001718145.1 Orchesella cincta | reverse complement strand
ATGGAATGTAAAGTGATCATTTTTGGCATTATCAGGTAAAGCTCATTTATCCAGTTTATTTAATTAATAATCAAATCCTTAATCTTCCGGTATAGGGAGACTCTGGTTCAGCTCTTCTTGTGCAACGCGGAAATTCTTGGGTCGCAATTGGTATGTCTCTTCCGGCTACGGAAAATGTGGGGCTGGCCGCCAGGGTTATATACGCGTATATCTAGCTACATGGATTTCATTGATTTTCACAACAATCAAGATCAACTTAGCTCGTCAATTTTGTTGGGAATTAAATTCGAATGTGCCAAAGTAGTATTCACATCGAAATCTATAGACATGTAATTTATTTTTTTATTCCACAACTAGACTTTTATTACTGTTATGAAATAAACACAGCAAACAGCATTTAG
This sequence comes from Orchesella cincta, assembly GCA_001718145.1. Lineage (NCBI taxonomy): Eukaryota > Metazoa > Arthropoda > Collembola > Entomobryomorpha > Orchesellidae > Orchesella > Orchesella cincta. The sequence goes on along the minus strand of LJIJ01003774.1, from coordinate 17,175 downwards.
AGTTGATAAAGGTTTAATATAATTATGTAATAAATTTATTGTGAGCTCTTCCACATCCACACACGCAGTTTGCAAACTCATCTAAAATGCATTGAGTTCACAATTTTTATTACTCACAAAATATGCCATTCATCATCATCACATCACACAATACTTATCATCATATCTCTGCATTACATGCTTGCATTTAACGAAGATAAGCGCGTAGTGAGTGTGACAAGCTTGTTACGCAGATGGCTTTGATTGAAGGTCGCCGATAAGCTCTCTATGTAATGATCTCACACTCACTGCCTCCGTAGAGAACTATTGAACGCCTTACTTATACAGCTCTGACTTGGTTTCATTTTCATTGCTCTTCATTCGCCACAGCACATTTGACAGAAAGAGTTAGATTGTAGTGCAATCATCATCTCACCAGAACTGAATTTAGTCACCAATTTCTATTAGTGTGCTAGTGTCAGCAAAACCTTACCCAACCCAACACCACAGATACTTTTGTAAAGAAAATGAGGAGTAGATCACTTTGCTAGTCGAAAGAAGCAACTCAAGTTCGATCAGATACAGTTATTGTTAAATTGTTCACAGAAGGTGAACTAAATTTCTCAACATGCTCACCCAACACATATCCAAGTAGCTGTTTTCCACACCAAAGATCTGATAATCAAAGGAAAAAACGGAACAAATGATCCGTTCATCGTATTTTCATTAGGAAAGCAAAAATTTGCATCCTCTGTGAAAGAGAAAATATCGAGTTCTTTAGTGGAATGGAATGAAGGGGTGATATCCCATCCCATCATCTCAAGGAAAAAGCAGAGTTGGTACTCAAAGTGATGCACAAGGCTTCCCTCGGAGAAAATTTATAGGAAGAATAACCATCCCACTTTCGGATTTTGATGTCACTACAAGGCAAAAACCCAAATGGTATCCTTTAAAACCTAGACCAGGGAAGGAGAAGGATACAAAGTATAGAGGAGAGATTGAAGTGAAGGTTACATTTCTCATTAAATCAAACACAGAGTCAACAAATGATTTGGCAAGTAACAGCAAGCGACGAGACAGTTTGAGATCCTCCTTAGGCAGTATCTTAAGCTTGGCAAAAAGAAGAGTAAAAAGAGGATAAGAAAGGTTCTAGTAAAGATTCTCTCAATAGCAGTGTTGATTCTTTGAGAAATGTTAATTCATCCCGGCTCAATTTAAGTAACAACATGCCAATCATTAACGATGATCCAGGTGTCATCAGTGAAGGGGAAGAAGATGAAGATCATGGCATTGTGATGAAAGCCGCACTGATTTGGACAAGGATAACAAGGTACCGTCAGTACACAGCAGTAGCAGTGCTTCCGTGATTTCCGGCTCATTTCCAGATAGATTGAATAGTGCAAGTCTGCCTACAACACCAAGGACGAGATCAGGCTTTCGGGGAATATTCAGCTCAAACAATAGCATTGATGAAAATGACTTTGATGGGAGTGTTCTAGCTATCCCGAAACCCCGCACGGTCCGCCTCCTAGCGTTATTGTCGAGGAGCCGCCAGCAATAACAGTGACAGCTCCTTCAACTCCACAACCGCCTTCCAAATTGCCGGCGTCAATGTCAATGTCTAACCTAATGGATGTTGGGAAAACGTCTGGAAAAGGGAGCATGAAAAAATCATTCAGAGCCATGTTTAACTCATCGAAACACATGAGTGTAGATGAAATCAATTTCAACTCTGCCAATGACCCCAGTAATCTGCAGTCACCTTCATGAAACGTGCACCAAGTATCCGTGACCTTAAGATCCCAAAAGAAACGTATAAAATGTATGAACGCAAACCTAAAAGAGCTTATTGCCATGATTCTAAATCTACAGGGCACAGTACATACACAAAAGCAAAAAATAAGTGATTTAGAGGATTATATTGATAAGCTTTTATTGCGGGTGATAGATAACATGCCTGTGTTGTTGAAGAAGACAAACAGCATCAAAGGAAACTCGTAATAAAGTCGAAAGTCGTGATTCCAGTTAAGTGTTGTAAATAATGTGCGTTTGAAACCATTTGAAACCCAATGGTGAATGGATAAATGAATGATGGATGTGAGTAACTTTTAACTAGCATAATACATACTTAGCTTTTAAGCCAAAAAGTGTTTACTTCCTCTATTTTCAATTGCACTTTCTCTTATCAACTATCGCAAATATGAATTTTAAAATTAATAAATAAAAATAATGATTTTTGTTACACAATATTCTTTGTTTTATTCCGAAAATCCTTCCAAATATGTTAGCATGTAATACATACATACACGTTTATAAGATGCATTTACTTTTACATTATAAGTATTTGGCCTGCATAATTCTCTCAAGCCCACTTTGCTGACCTTGACCTGCAACTGGCATTTCACTTCACACCATATTGATTGTGAATAATAATTAAACATACTATTTAAAACTGCGTTCTACAAAAATTATACAACATAAAATAACTATAATATTATTATTAACATATTATATAATATGACACATCTTTATCTCAGGAACAGAATGATTTACTATAGCAAGTTTACATAAAAGCTGCAACGTTCACTTCCCTTATCATCCCTTCGAATAGTGGTTTCTAGCTCTAATTAAATGTAGACCCTGCTAAATTATAGAAACAAAGTTTATAGGTTTTGCTTGTATAAACCAATACTTTATTGATTTGTTTCATAATTACTTTTTTCTAAAATACAATTTATATAGTTCTATACTTTATGCGATGTATACTTAAAGATCTACCCAATACTCTGAGATCATACTACTTTACACGATACAATTATGCAACTTTGCAGTGTGTGTCGTGCTCTCTTTCTTCTTTGACCTGTGGGTGCGCCGTTGCGATGATAAATGATAAGACAACGGCGCTGCTAATCAGGTTCAGATTAATGATAAGTTAGCTTTACTACAAATATAACGCTAACAAGTATATGAATGAGACAGTACAAAGAATGAGTACGATCATGACGATCGATTCAATAGTATAATGATGATCTCTACATCCTACTAGCTGCTGCTGCTGCTGGGCATCCCATGTGCTGTGTCTTCAGTTGACGCGGTGACGTTCTCAGATGTCTGGGGCAAGGTTGGATAGCGTCCCTCATGCCCCCCTTTGAGTTTGACTCCGGTCAAAGCTGGATCTGAGCGGTGAACCTCTCCGGTACTCGACGAAGACGTGTAGACCTCCGTAGTTCTGATCCTCCTGCAGGTTCCTCTTCCCGTTCTCGCGTGTTGCTCCTTGTAAACACGGCGTAGGAACTTCCGGTTTCTCAGAAGACTCTACCAGACTCCGTTCGGATGTATAGCTCGGCCACGGTGGTGGACATCAATCACCTCTCCGACTCTGGCCCACTCCTTTGTGCGGGGTCTTGCACGGAACAATTTCTCCTCGTGTAAGGTGGGCAATGGTCTGGCTGTTGTTTTGTAATGGCTGACTGCTTTCTCTTTCAATCTGCTAGCACGCGTATCGCCTCAGCCATTTGCTTTCTCCACTCCTTAGCGAACTGAGCTCGATGTAGCGGAGTTTGGTGCGTATTGGGAATCGAACACGAGTTCAGCTGGGCTGCGACCGTCAGCGCTTGGGTGTTTCGCACTCCATGAGCCGAGTTGAAAGGCGTCGGTTGTCAAATCTCCATTTGGTGATGTCTTCGCGATGAGATGAGACGCTGCCTTCACGCCAGACTCAGCTAGACCGTTGGCTTGAGGATAGTGAGGAGACGATGGATCATGGACAATACCCCACTTCCGACCCAGTTTTTAAACTCAAAGCTCGAAAACTGGGGTCCGTTGTCGCTGATGAGTTTCTCGGGATTCCTACGTTGACCATCATTTGTTTAGTAGCTGGATGACGCGGTAGTATTTGCGCTGTGGCCGCATTTGGCCACGCTAAGCCATCCGGAGAACTTGTCCACCATGACGAGTACTCATAGCCAGCGTATTTGAATAGGTCCACCCAACGCATTGAAAACGGACGTGTACACGACTGCTCTACAAGCATGGCTCCTTCTGCTGGGATGGTAAGCGAGATGAACATTCGTTGCATCCACGAACGAGATTTTTAACATCATTGGAGATGTTAGGCCAGAAGACGGCTTGACGTGCTCGACGAAGGGTCCTCTCCTGACCTTGGTGGATGCATGGAGGGTTTCCAGTACGTTACGTCTTAGCGCTTCCGGTATGAGGATCCTTCTGCCCCATCTCTTACCCGGAGCTCGTCCTTGATTTTTATGATCTCTCTATCCATGTTTTGTTTGCACCGGAAATCCGTTTCTGATCAACTGGAGTCTTCCATACTCACTGCATATGCTTCCTGCGTCTTTTGCAACAAGATAGGATCTGCAAAATGTCGTCCCATCTTCCGGATCCTTCAAAATCGCAGCAAAATGTGTAGGTACTCTTCTTCTGCCGTTGGGGTAGACGATGGATAACGGAGAACATCGACAACAATGTGTTGTTTTCCAGCTCTCCATACAACTTGCGGACGAAAGCTTTTTTTTCAACGGGGAGTCGGGGTTTTCGATTTCATCCAAGTTTTGCGTTGAGGATGATACGACAGGCTCGAAAAGGTTTCCAAGAAAGGAACATGCGACATTCTTGACGGCCCACGTGACGGCGAGTAGCTCATCTCGGTAGCACTGTATCTGGCTTTTTGGCGTTTACGAATCTGGAACCCGCTTGGAGTAATTTCCAACTGTTGTCGCTTTGTTCCTGCCAGAGAGCGAACCCCAGACCTTTGGACTGCGCGCCATCAGTTTCCAGACGAACTGGACGTGAAGGGTCAAACTGGGCCAGAATTCGGGGACTGGAAAACTCCTGAATAATTTCTTGAAATGCTTTTTGGTGTAGAGGTTCCCAAATAAACGCTGCATTTTTCGGGAGGAGTGCCCGTATTGGTAGTGCTAACTCAGCAATTCGAGATGAGAAGGCTTCGAACTGCTGGACGAGTCCACAAAATGACCTCACGTCAGTTTTGGAAGTTGGGACTGGAAATTGTTGTAGCGCCTGGACGAGATGGGGTGACGGTGTGTATCCATCCTGGTTAACCCTGTAACCACACCACTCCACATCCGGTTTTCCAAATTTAAATTTTTTCGCGTTCAGAGTCATTCCGTGGTCCAAACAACGTTGAATGACTTCCATCACACGCTTTGTATGGGTTTCCAAGTCGTCGTCATAAATGAGAATGTCCTCTACGATTTTCTCAACGTTGCTTATTCCCTTGATGGCTTCGTCTCCCCGCCTGTTATGCTCGTCACCTGCTGAGATAAGTCCCATGACATTGCGGCAATAGCGGAAGCAACCCCATGGCGTGATGAAAGTGTAAGCTTCTTGCTGCTCTCGTCTAGGGGAACTTGCCAGTATCCATGCCGTGCGTCTAGGGTTGTGAAGTACTTATTTCCAGGCGGGATTCTTGCTACGGCTTCCTGGGGACTTTCACTGGATACACTGGTCTTCGCACGTACTTATTTAGTCCCGTGAGATCCACTGTGATTCGGGGCTCGTTGTGCCTTTCTTGGGTACTATGACCATTGGGTGGCACCAGTCAACCGCTTCCCGACTGGCACTGCTTCAATGATGCCCTTTATTTTCATGTCATCGAGTTGGGCTTTGACTTGTTCACGCCAGTGGAATGGAATAGTGTAAGCCTTTATCGACGGCAGGGTTTGGCGTCAGGAACAAGATCAATTTCATCGGTGCTCCAATCATTTTCAGGCACGCTGTCATCAAAGGCTTCTGCTAGTTGCTTGAGAATCTTCTGTTGTATCATCAGTTGTTGGAGTTTGGAGGAATCTCATGGGGAATTGCTTTGACTCCAGATGATATGATGTTGATTTCTCTTGGGTTTCGACGCAATTTTCGGTTAATTCCGAACGTGGCCAATCAGAATGGAGAAGTCCGAGGCAATACAGCCTGCTTTGCTGAGCAGTGGGTTGACAGCTTATCGAACACCCGAATGACGGTGTGGTATTGTCTGCTGTTTAACTTGAGTACAGCTGATATAGAGCCAACAGGACCTAAGCTGCTCCGTTAGCGGCGTACACCTCCTGCTTATCCGATGTCAGCTGAGTCTTTGCTTTATCTCCAAGGGACTGAATGTCTTGAATACTAATCGCATCAACGTCAGCTCCTGTGTCAGGTAACCACATAATATCATGCATGTCATCAGCTATCTGTGTTGATATTTGTAATAAGTTTCGCTTTTCCCGGCCTGAAGATGGTCACGTTCCCCATAGTGGCTCCCGTTTGATTGCTGTTGTATGTTGGAATTTCGATAGCCTGGTTTGCTGTACGAAGCTTCTGGAAGCAGACGGTTTCATAATGTCCAATCCTTTTGCAGTGGCTGCACTTAGGCGTGCTGGACAATTTTCGTAGCGATGTCGAGCTGCTCCGCACCACTTGCACTTTTCTCTGTTACTCGGGGCATGGTTAAATGTGACAGACTTGGAAGTATTTCTGTATGTGGATTGAGCGTTATTTACCTCCACTTCCATACCGTGTGACCCAGGGAAATTCCAGCTGAGTATGAGCTTTCCACGGCGTGCATATTGACAAGACTTTGTCCATCGTCAGTACCGATCCGTACTGCTCCGCCAGGACCCTTCGTTGCATCTCCTTGTCCCTTAGGCCACAGATGAACCTGTCACGGATGCGGATGTCTTGTAGCTGTGCCTGGAGGTCAAGCTTTCTCCGCATTCACACGTTGCTGGGTAGTTGAACACTGAGCACATTTCAGCTCTCCTTCGTGGCTGCAGGCGTCATCCAGGACCCTGAGGGCAGCGTAGTAACGATCGACGGATTCTCCAGCGTCTGATCTCGGCGGTGGAACTCTTGTCTGTCCAGGAGTGGGTTTCTCTTCTGGCGAATGTACGCCTCCATCAGCTTTAGCACTTCCACAATCGAACTGTCTGGCTTTATCTTCAACCGAGATGAATTCCACAACATTGTCCATTCAGAGTCGATAGCCGCACGTAGGATCCCATGCTGAGCATCGATGGGGTACTGGATAATCTGTTGTGTGCTGGCAAAGTCATTCCATCTTTGTTTCCAATCGCGAAATTGGATGATGGTCATCCGATCTGGGTAGCCAGTCTAGGTGGAGGTATGTGCTTGCTGTGGGTGGCCTAGCGTCTCCTTGTAAATGTTGACTAATTTGTCCGTTAGCTGACTGTTGCGCCAATGATTGACGCGTCATCAACTGTTGGGTCAGCTGCTGTTGAGCGTCGGTATCGGGACCTTTGGACGCTGGTGGTGGTGTCGCTTCTTCCACCTCGTCCGTCGTAGTTGGTTCCACATTATTACGCTTTTCACTCCTCCTTTTCTTGTCCGTCTCCGTGGTGGAGGACGGGTGGTGGTGACGGTGGATTTTGATCCTCCGTTTGCTGGTGCCTTGTTCGCACCATTTCACTTCACATTTAAACTAACTTTTAATTAAATGTCGACTGCGCCATGTGGTGCGCCCGTTGCGATGATAAATGATAAGACAACGGCGCTGCTAATCAGGTTCAGATTAATGATAAGTTAGCTTTACTACAATCAAATATACGCTAAAGTATAGGAATGAGACAGTACAAAGAATGAGTACGATCATGACGATCGATTCAATAGTATAATGATGATCTCCTACATCCTACTAGCTGCTGCTGCTGCTGGGCATCCATGTGCTGTGTCTTCAGTTGACCGCGGTGACCGTTCTCAGATGTCTGGGGCAAGGTTGGATAGCGTCCCTCACCTTTTCCCTAAATCTTAAAAGAAGTAATTAATTATTACTTTTACAAGAATTTAAAATCTACTTTTTACATTTGACTCTTCCCTTGCTCCATACATAAATAACTACTTAATTTTTTAATATACGCTATTTTATAAATTAATCATTTTACTTACAGCATATTGACACAACCAATTTTTACATACTTGTACATGTTGAAATGTGCATATGGCACTGTGAATTTATATTGTGATTTATAATAATATTTTACAAAGTCATTGTCATTATAGTCAGTGATGATGAGTTGATTAGTACGTAAATTAGAGTGAATTAATTTTACTGTGGTTTTACAAATAGTACGTATAAGAAAACGATGAGTTTCTATTATTTACAACGTTTGACAACTACTAACCGGGATATTTTAGCGGAAGCTTTCGTCGGTCGGTTCTTCCCCTCATTATCAGTACCGAAATTATGCCAAGTTCCTTACAATTTTGTAGCCATCTTTTCGAATAAGGCACAAGTTTTAAATGAATATAATATATATATTTTTATGTATTCTGATGTAGTTTACTAGAAATGGATTGGTAAGTGTAGCATTGAGTAGGAATTGATTTTTTTTAGGTATACGAATATTCGTGGTTTGATGACGCAAGGAAGGATTATTCTATCTTTCGAGTTGGATAGTTTTAAAGATACAGACTTATTCACAATGTTTAACAACGAGCGCAGTGTGATTCCAATAAGTTTTATTATAAAAAGTTTGACCAAATTGACTTGCAAAGCATCTAAACGCGCGTACAAAATTCCGATCGTATATATTGTATACTAATAATTGCATACACATAAGCAATCTCATAGTCAGTTCGTTAAAGGAGGTATATAAATTGGAGCCGTTTTTGGAGCGTAATTATTCTATCTTTGACTTTATTAGTAGCATACATTTATCTTTTTATATTACATTGAACGATTACCAATATCTAACAAGTATGTATTATTCTAATGATAAGTTTTTCATATTGGATTCTCGACTCAACGTTTACATAGAGAGTGACTGCGCGCGCGTGTGTGTGGCTAATATACATATTATTATTTCATAATATACATATTTAACATTGCCGATGAGAATTCCTGGGACGGTTAATCTTAAAACAGACTATACAAATTTTTACAAAACTGCAAAATCCTAGATTGATCGCGAATTGTTTATACATATCAATAACACAAACTGATTCTTGTTACAAACGCATTTACAAACTGAAACTATCACTAAATTTGTGATTCTTCTTCTAGTAGTGGAGGCGGAGGTATGAACTCCTCATTGGGTGATATCATAATCTCTCAAGTTCCGTGGTTGTTGTCTGGGATGGATGCAAACCACTGTCTGTGGTGAGGGAGTAGTGGCGGTAGGTAAGGAACTCGGGACTGAGATTTCCGGGTGAAACAGTCCCACCATTCCCATTACTGCCGTGGTGGAGGTGATGATGAAGATGATGATGATGTCCGTGATGATTGTTCGGGGTTTGGTGATACCTTCCAAGAGTACCCACATTATTTGTTGCAGTCAAAGCGTCAGTCAAATGATGATCAATTTTTCCATTCTGAAATTCATAATAATTAAATTGAGCATTATGTAAGGCACTATGAGTTTTCGTGAATTCTAAGGTGTACATAAAACAGGTTCACTTCGTCTCATTACTTCTTGTACCTGCTGCCTTAGGATGCGGCGCTTGCGAAGTTTCACGCAAACAAGTGTTGTGAGTAAAATGATAAAAACTATTATTCCCAGAGCAGCTCCAACTATCACCCCAAGTCTTCTCTGAACTAGCACGGCCCACTGCTCGGAGTCGGCAGGATGGACAGATGTACGAATCTAGTACATTAGTGGGAAATGATTAACAATTAATGAGATGAGTTTCTACCAAGGATTTATTTTGAGTGAGACATACTGTAGCATTCCCTTTTGTTTCACGCTCTACGTACCTGTGTGCAGCGTGAAATGTGAGTGTCCTTCAAAACCGTCTCGGCAGAACGAGATGCTAATACGCTCGCTGCTTCATTTGGATCCCCATCGGTTGCTAGCTCAAGGACACAGACTCGGTACGGCGTGTCTGACTCCAAATCAGGCAGTTTGTAAGCCCTGGACACTGCAGGGAGAGGTCTCGTCCAACGAATTTGATTATCTCGATTCAGAGCGTGGTATGCTATCATATAGCCTTGGAGTGCCGAGATGTTTCTACCTTGCCAAGACACAACCGCGGAGGACGGTCGCACATCCTGAAAAAAATAAAACAAGACACTCTCGTCAATTCAATTCAGCCTCATTTTAATTTCAAAGCTTGTATCATTTTGGGTGATCAGTTACATTCCAAAAACTACAAGCTGGATGGCTCTCAATTAAATTGTTCTGTTAAATTATATCATTCTCCTGATGTGTGGCCTTGTAGCGAAAGTGATTCAATGAAACATACATGCATCCCTTATTGTAGCCATCCATACACATCCTTGTGTCATTTTAAACGTTATAGATTTTCTCTCAAGTTCCATTTTGTGTAATGCAAAACAACAAATTAAAATGCACGATTTCCATCCTATTTTATGTTGCTTGTTGTGTGTTGTAATGCGACTCCCTTCGAATTCGACAGTATGGGTATTTTCTTTAAATGGGTGACTGTATATTTGTATGATCTACTATATTATACATGTATGTGAGTGAGCTTCTTGATAAAATTTAGCAACGCATTCATTCACAATGATTACCAGCAACAGCCAGCGAAATGATATAAAAAGATCAAAGGAGAGAAAGCTGTCTCGTATAATGTTCAAAGATTACTTACATTACAACTATCACCAAAAAAGTAATCTTATACGCAGCCAAGCAGCCATCATTATAATATAATCATTGCTCTCTTCTCCCAGCATAGCTATGAGTATAAGCCACGTTACGTTAGTCCTCACCAAAAACACACACTTTTCTCGTTTTTCCTTGCTGGTGCTGATGCACTAGTGACGGAATAAGTCTTTTCAAAGTAGTTTCAGATTCCCTTTGAAATCGGATTTCATTTCTCCCTTTAACGAAACTTCCCTCATCTTTTCAACCCATTCCATTCCAGCCAGAATCTTCTTTTGCCAGAGCCAAAACAGAGAGAAAAATCTCTCTCAAGTCCTCCTATATCTGCTCTTTTTTAACACATGCTTTTGTTATGGATGTTTATGCTGTGCCAAAGAGAGATGAGAGAAAGCTAAACCCTGAACATATAAAAAAAAATACATCGTTCTGTCCCTATATAAAGTGCTTCATGTAGTTGCTTCACAGTTTCTGTGATGGAATTTTCTTCGTTTTGTCCATAAATGTTAATGCAACATCAAATCAAATTATACGTGGATGGGGACTCCTCTGAATTACGATCTGTGCTGTAGCATTAGGATTGATGCTTGGGTTGGGAGTATTTGTATTTGTTGCCAAAACCACTTTCTTCATTTGGTAATCATACACAACCTAACGGAATGGCCGACATCAACCTAAACTAGAATGTGATGCACATACATTCACACTGATTATGTGTACACACACACCCAGTTAATGGCAAGGATTACACAAATATCCAGTGTGTTTACGGTTTCGACATGAATACAAATACAAGCCAGAGCTCCAATGAATATGGATGGGCCATGGCCTACACCATTTTATCTACGCCAAAATTGTTAAGACTTAAGGAGCTTTGAGGACATGTGGGTGTCCTCGGCACCCCATGCTGTGACTGCATGTATATGTGTTAAAGCCGGATTCTTCAAATGATTGTTTATATACTACTTCACAATACTGCGCATTTAGTTCGGATAGAGAAAACATAATTGATGCTCTAACTGTAATAGTAAGAGTCCTCATCATATTGATTAATGTTTACAATTACGGAACACATAATCTCCTAGTATTGCAAAGTAATGTTGGTATCCACAGAAAATGAACTATTCGCCACTAGTTTTCCTACAGGTAGCATCTTGGTTTGCTCTGCTTTATGATTACTTTGCTTTTTATAGCTGCAGGCTTTTCTAGGAAATAAACGATGGAGCAACTTTCTTTTTGTCACAATTTTAGCGATTTCTTTATACCTGTCTTTCGTTTGCAGCTTTGAAGATTTAAATTCTGTGGAACTTGTAAAAGAGCAAATTGTGGATCCTTATCAGGCTCACTGGAAATTCTTTGAGAATTTCATCGGCTGTATAAAATATTTATCCTGGAGCTACTATTACAAAAGTCATCTAGCACAAAGTTATTTGGAGTTTTGTGCTAAACAGCAAAATTGTCTACTACTAATGCATCATAACTGTGTTGGAAAAGTGTGTTTTGGAAGTGTTTCCAGTGAAAATGATCACTTTTTACAGGTATATAAACGTGTATTTAGTTCAAAACGGTTTCAAAGGTATGCATTTTACACGTTGCGAGCCTGTCGATTTAAAACATCTTTATGATAACAAGATTCTAACAGGTTCTCGAACCTATTTGCTCCTCCATGGGTATCTTTATTAAATTCAAATACTATTACAATGCACAATGAGTTAACTGCAGTAATTCTAGTTCTTCACGAGCATAGTGAGCTCGTTAGCATGGTTTGTTACTCGTGCCAAATGTCAGCATATAACTTATTGTCACATTACGGAAGTAATGAAAAACAGCTAATACAACTGTCTATCATTCCTCTGTCAAAACATAACATGACTTCATTAAGTCATCTGGAAAAAGTTTGGAACGAGGTACACAAAACCTTAAAGGGATGCGATGGGAAGAAGCAATTCCATTGTGAAATTCGCCAGTCTTCACGCAAATGGTTTGATGGGGAAGAGAGCTGCACCGTGAACATAATTTTAAAAGCTCATAATTGCAGCAATCAGATCCCGATCCCATTTGAGTTGGGAAGCTATTATGAAAAAGTATCTTGGATTACAATGACAATAACACGAGTTATTATCCTTACGGTATACAACTAAATGGCTTTGTGTACTCCGTTTTTGTTGGGAGGAAAAGGCTACTTGGCTCTCTAAGCTTTAACACTCTCCTCCAACCTTTCACACTGGAGGATGGATTAGTGTCGGAGTAACAGTGTTTTTGCTCGCGTTCTTAATGCGCATCACTGGAATTAATGACTCGTTGTTCTGGATCATTGAAACCTTGCTAGAGCAAGGTGAAGATCAATCCCGTCAACGCAATCGAAATAATTTCTACTTGATTCCTTTATGGTTGTTTGCATCATTACTTCTGAGAAATGTCTATACGTCCAGCATATATTCGTATTTGACTGCTGAAAGAAGACCTGATGGCATTCCAACATCTTTTAGGGATTTGGTGATGCAAAGTAATATCGAAATAATTGCGGATACGGTTTTACAACTGTATGCGTTTCATGCTGTTAAGGATGTGAATGGAACTGAGATCATGGTGCGCAATCGGCTCTCTATGACTTTTATACGGAGTTGACAAGAAAGGCATACATTTTAAATATATTCGATAATTCATTTAGCTGGTCAGGGCTCATGGAAAATATTTCAGAGTATAAATCTGTTCACTGCAAAAAGTTCAAGGTTTTTTTTCAACAACAGGACAGCACTTATGTGCTGACTATTGCTGAGCTCGGCACGATTTGCTATCATAAATGTTTCGACTGTGATTCATAAAAATTGTTTTCGAAAAAACTTCGTGGCTGTATCAATCTTAGCCTGAGATATGACGGCAAATCGTTCCGAGCTCAGCCAATAGTCAGCCACATAAGCTGCTGTCCTGTTGTTGAAAAAACCTTGAACTTTTTGCAGTGAACAGATTTATACTCTGAAATATTTTCCAGAGCCCTGACCAGCTAAATGAATTATCGAATATATTTAAAATGTATGGCTTTCTTGTCAACTCCATATAAAAATCATAGAGTGCCCGATTGCGCACCATGATCTCAGTACCATTCGCATCCTCAACAGCATGAAACGCAGACAGTTGTAAAACCGCATCCGCAATTATCTCGATATTACTGTGCATCACCAAATCCCTAAAGATGTTGGAATGCCATCAGGTCTTCTTTCAGCAGTCAAATACGAGTATATGCTGGACGTATAACATTTCTCAAAAGTAATGATGCAAACAACCATAAAGGAATCAAGTAGAAATTATTGCGATTGCGTTGACGGATTGATCTTCACCTTGCTCTAGCAAGGTTTCAATGATCCAGAACAACGAGTCATTAATTCCAGTGATGCGCATTAAGAACGCGAGCAAAAAACACTGTTACTCCGACACTAATCCATCCTCCCAGTGTGAAAGGTTGGAGGAGAGTGTTAAAGCTTAGAGAGCCCATTTCCCTTTTCCTCCCAACAAAAATGGAGTACACAAAGCCATTTAGTTGTATACCGTAAGGATAATAACTCGTGTTATTGTCATTGTAATCCAAGATACTTTTGTCATAATAGCTTCCCAACTCAAATGGGATCGGGATCTGATTGCTGCAATTATGAGCTTTTAAAATTATGTTCACGGTGCAGCTCTCTTCCCATCAAACCATTTGTGTGAAGACTTGCGAATTTCACAATGGAATTGCTTCTCATCGCATCCTTTTAAGGTTTTATGTACTTCGAACCAAATTTTTTCCAGATGACTTAGTGAAGTCATGGCCATGTTTTAGCAGAGGAATGATAGACAGTTGTATTAGCTGATTTTCATTACTTCCGTAATAAGAAATGTTGTTATATGCTGACATTTGGCACGAGTAGCACACCATGCTAATGAGCTCGGTAAGCTCGTGAAGAACTAGAATTACTGCAGTTAACTCATTGTGCATTGTAACAGTATTTGAATTTAATAAAGATACCCATGGGAGGAGCAAATAGGTTCGAGAACCTGTTAGAATCTTGTTATCATAAAGATGTTTTAAATCGACAGGCTCAACGTGTAAAATGCATACCTTTTGAAACCGCTTTGAACTAAATACACGTTTATATACCTGTAAAAAGTGATCATTTTCACTGGAAACACTTCCAAAACACACTTTTCCAACACAGTTATGATGCATTAGTAGTAGACAATTTTGCTGTTTAGTACAAAACTCCAAATAACTTTGTGCTAGTCCATGACTTTTGTAATAGTGGCTCCAGGATAAAATTTTATACAGCCGATGAAATCTCAAAGAATTTCCAGTGAGCCTGTAAGGATCCACAATTTGCTCTTTTACAAGTTCCACAGAATTTAAATCTTCAAAGCTGCAAACGAAAGAACAGGTATAAAGAAATCGCTAATTGTGACAAAAAAGAAAGTTTGCTCCATCGTTTATTTCTAGAAAAGCCTGCAGCTATAAAAGCAAGTAATCATAAAGCAGAGCAAACCCAAGATGCTACCTGTAGGAAAACTAGTGGCGAATAGTTCATTTTCTGTGGATACCAACATTACTTTGCAATACTAGGAGATTATGTGTTCCGTAATTGTAACATTAATCAATATGATGAGGACTCTTACTAGATTACAGTTAGAGCATCAATTTGTTTTCTCTATTCCGAACTAAATGCGCAGTATTGTGAAGTAGTATATAAACAATCATTTGAAGAATCCGGCTTAACACATATACATGCAGTCACAGCATGGGGTGCCGAGGACAGCCACATGTCCTCAAAGCTCCTTAAAGTCTTACAATTTTGGCGTAGATAAAATGGTGTTAGGCCATGGCCCATCCATATTCATTGAGCTCTGGCTTGTATTTGTATTCATGTCGAAACCGTAAACCACTGGATATTTGTGTAATCCTTGCCATTAACTGGGTTGTGTGTACACATAATCAGTGTGAATGTATGTGCATCACATTCTAAGTTTTAGGTGATGTCCGCCATTCCGTTAGGTTGTGTATGATTACAATGAAGAAAGTGGTTTTGGGAACAAATACAAATACTCCCAACCCAAGCATCAATGATAATGCTACAGCACAGATGCGTAATTCAGAGGAGTCCCATCCACGTATAATTTGATTTGATGTTGCATTAACATTTATGGACAAAACGAAAGAAAATTCCATCACAGAAACTGTGAAGCAACTACATGAAGCACTTTATATAGGACAGAACGATGTATTTTTTTTTATATGTTCAGGGTTTAGCTTTCTCTCATCTCTCTTTGGCACGCATAAACATCCATAACAAAGCATGTGTTAAAAAAGAGCAGATATAGAGACTTGAGAGAGATTTTTCTCTCTGTTTTGGCTCTGGCAAAAGAAGATTCTGGCTGGAATGGAATGGGTTGAAAAGATGAGGGAAGTTTCGTTAAAGGGAGAAATGAATCCGATTTCAAAGGAATCTGAAACTACTTTGAAAAGAACTTATTCCGTCTAGTGCATCAGCACCAGCAAGGAAAAACGAGAAAGTGTGTGTTTTTGGTGAGGACTAACGTAACGTGGCTTATACTCATAGCTATGCTGGAGAAGAGAGCAAATTATATTATAATGATGGCTGCTTGGCTGCGTATAAGATTACTTTTTTGGTGATAGTTTTGTAATGGTAAGTAATCTTTGACATTATACGAGACAGCTTTCTCTCCTTTGATCTTTTTATATCATTTCGGCTGGCTGTTGCTGGTATCTTGTGAATGAATGGTTGGCTAAATTTTATCAAGAAGCTCCTCACATACATGTATAATATTAGTAGATCAATACAGAATATACAGTCACCCATTTAAAAGAATACATACCCATTACTGTCGAATTCGAAGGAGTCGCATTACAACACAGCAGACAAGCCAACATATAAATCGGATGGAATCGGGCATTTTAATTTGATTGTTTTGCCATTACACAAAAATGGAACTTGAGAGAAATCTATAACGTTTAAAATGACACAAGGATGTGTTGGATGGTACAATAAGGGGATGCATGTTGTTTCATTGATCACTTCGCTAGCAAGGCCACACATCAGAGAGATGATATAATTTAACAAGAACAATGTTAATTGAGAGGCCATCCAGAATTGTAGTTTTTTGGAAATGTAACCTGAATCACCCAAAAATGATACAAGCTTTGAAATTAAAATGAGGCTGAATTGAATTGACGAGAGCTGTCTGTTTTAATTTTTTTCAGGATGCCTGCGACGCGTCGCTCCGCGTTGTGTCTTGGCAAAAGTAGTAACATCTCGGCACTCCAGGCTATATGATAGCATAGCCACGCTCTGAATCGAGATATCAAATCTCGTTGGACGCAAGACGCTGCTGCCTGCAGTGTCCAGGGCTTACAAACTGCCCTGATTTGGAGTCAGACCGCGGCGTACGGAGTCTGTGTCCTTGAGCTAGGCAACCGATGGGGATCCAAATGAAGCAGGCGGCGTATTAGCATGCTCGTTCTGGGAGACGGTTTTGAAGGACACTCACATTTCAGCGCTGCACACAGGTACGTAGAGCGTGAAACAAAAGGGAATGCTACAGTATGTCTGCACTCAAAATA
>LJIJ01003773.1:0-17581 GCA_001718145.1 Orchesella cincta | reverse complement strand
CATGAGTCAGGAGTTTTTGGTTGGATGTACTTTGTTTCTCTGGCACAGGTCACCATGGCAATCAAACCATTACTCACCATGGCACACGCTGTATTTAGATTTAATGGGTCCTTACACACCATCCTCAACAAACCGATTTACATATCTGCTGGTGATTGTGGATGCATTTAGTAAGTTTACAGAGCTACATCCTATTAGGGATTCCAGCAGCAAAGCAGTCTCATCAATTCTGGAGAGGCAAATTTTTTGTCGTTACGGTCTTCCAAAAGTGATTGTAACAGACAACGCCACTACCTTCCGCTCAGGTCTCATGGAACAGCTCTGCAAGCAATGGAATATTCGACATTCATTTTCCTCTGCTTACCACCCACAAACAAACCTCTCTGAACGTGTCAACAGAGTAGTCAAACCTATGATTCGATCGTTCTTGGATGGGCAAGCCCACAACAAGTGGGCACAACACATCCCACTTTTCCAGTTAGCAATTAACTCATCAAAACACGACGCCACAGGATACTCCCCAACCAAAGTTCTGCTAAATATGGAACCATCCTTACCGATTGAAAATGCCCTTTCCCCTGAAAATGATGATGAGATCGAGGTGCCATACGATAAACACAATGATAACCTATTACTTTCTCGTTTATCTGACTTTCAGGAAATTGTGGAACACGTACGTTCCCGTCTTACTGCTGCACAACAAAGTAATAAAGAAAAATACGACAAATGTCATCGCCATGAATCCTTCGAGGTGGGAGACACAGTTGTCATCAAAGACAACACTTTATCCAGTAAAGAGAAACAGATTGTGAGCGGACTCTGCCCACTGTATTCCAGCACAGTATTTACCGTCTCCAAAGTAGCCTCGGACTCAACCTACGAGCTACAACTACCAGACGGAAGTTCCCGCGGCCCACTACATGTTTCCCTTTTACGACGCTATCACGTTCGAGAAAACCCAGCCAGCACACCCGACGACTTGGATGATCAGATAAATACCGAGGCTGTAGAGAATGACATGCGAGACGAGGCCAATGACGACCTTCCTGCAGATGACCAAAACCAGAGAATTCTTCGACCTAGAAAACAGGTCGATTACAGAAAACTACATCTTGGTCGACAATGACCCTGTCCTTCAGAGACATTGTCGGCTTGGCAGGGGGATTTGTAGCCCCTCATATATCTTCACATTCTCACAACTCCCCAGTCTATCATCCTGAAGCAACTACCAGAATCAAGAGCACTCAAGGTGCATGGCTCACTCTTGGATTGGCATGTGGTGGAGCATCAAGCGCACACCACGGGAAGAATATATTCAGGGCTACAAGTTTTGGGGCGGTTCTCCAATAGTGTATAAACCTTGATATATTTTATTTCCATTCAAAAGTCAATTATTTAGTTCAATAAATATTATTATAGTCACAATTAACCCTACTTGTAGTTACTTCATCTACTTATTCTCAACGAACTAGCGCCGTGATAGGGATTTCATCATAAGAAAAGTTAGCCCGTCACATCCCAAGGTGTGTCCAATTGCATGCACTGAAAAATTATATATAATTAATTAAGTTCCCATTATCTTCAAAATTGTAAACTCATAAGGTTTAAGGATCAAATCATACCTGCAGTCTGAAGATATCGTATCCCGAAGTATTTCCAACCATCCATTTGAGATCATCATTGAAATAAATGTCTCGGTACCGCGGTGATTTGGATAAAATGCCTACCGAAAAATATAAAGAATGTAGTATATCGTGGTAATTGCAATTCTTAAATATGAAATCAATGATCAAATTTGCTCTTACATGTGCTAATCATCTGTCAAATCGTCAGCATCCCGTGCTCACCACTCAAAAATCTGATGTTGATGTCTGCCTCAACCCATATTCGCTTCTGGTGAAAATTAAATTGCTGACGTCCTCCCACTCTGCAAATGCCCTTTCTATCTCTGCGTCAATACTTCCATAGCCCACAAGTGAACTAATTTGCGAGGATAGCTTAATATTTGTAGGTTAAGCTTGTGTTCTTCCACTTTGACCCTAAAATTGAAACAACATGATGATGATGTATTTTGTGGTTTTATGTTTATGAGGGTTCATATAAGATTTACCATGAACATGTAGCGTGTTTGTTATGCAAAAAAGAGGTTCGGTTGTTATTTTGCTTTTGTCTTTCTGCCTTAATTTGAGTCCAGCATGCCCTCATCCAGAATACAGAATTTTAGCGACAGGGAGCCATTGGTTTCGAGCTTTGATTATATAGACTCGGGTCTAGTTCCAGCCATTCATAGTTAAGTGGAGTTTCCTTTAGACAGAGCAATAAAATTAAATATTAGTATTATTACAGAAGTTACACAAAATGTTTTCACGTAGTTAAACCCATTTATAAATTTCAAATTTTTGTTATAGGCCTGCATACCTTTTTAGATGGGGCAGGAGCCGCGCTTGTTCCGTCAATCCGTGTGATGAAAATGTAAAAAAACAAGGATGAATGTCACAAGAATTTTTTCACATTGAAGAGTTGTTTCTTGATATTTTGGGATCGTTCCGATTCCACGGGTGGGGAATTTGTATGATATTCGCCATTTTGGTCGTTTTAGTTGAACTTTTGATTAATAAATTTATTTCAGAACATGAAACAAACTAAATTACGAATGAATTTTCAAAGCACGATAAAGTTGAAGAAGAAATTGATTTTTAAAATACGAAAAATGTAATTGGGAATAGATTTTCAAATTACGATTAAACTGAATAAGGAATTGATATCCAAAACGCGATAAAATGGAATAAGAAATTGATTTTTAAAACACGAAGAAACTGTAGGAATCGATTACTTCAATGCAGGAAGAGCAAAACTTGACTGATAAACAGATCGCCATCCCAACTCTAAATGGCTCTAGTGAATACTGACAAGCAGTAAAAAGCTTCGAACTATGTGGTTGCAATATCACCTCGCGTAACATATTGCCATAGTGCGTATGCAAGTGCATTATTAGATACACACATTACGCACCAGACGGAAAAACGTTATGCAACAAAATGTTTGGTTGCAATTGTAATGCTGCGTTTACGCATGTAAGTAGGTTGGTGATAAAAATCATGAAGCATATCTCTAGCTACTTTAACATCAGTCAAATCAAGATACGATGCATATACGTGTTTGGTTTTTGTTTGATTCACCACTTGTATGTGGTTTCATGCAGCGCTTGCGTTTTTTGTAAAACAATGTGCAATGAAAACGTTTTATACTTTTTTTGTTAGGATTACTTTCACTGATATAAGGCTTAGTCTGGTTTTTACTTATGTAGGTTTCCTCGTTGCTTTTATATGTACCTACTTCTTTCATGAAGACCATCCCGTGATTTTATGCTCATGTGTAAAGATATGCAAAAAAATGTTTTCTTAATTCCAGAATTTCAAGTTTAGTACTAATTGTGTTCACATGAAATATTCTTTTGTTCTATGACCAATATGCCCTTCAAAGAATGTTAAAGAATATTTAATAATTTTTCTGGTCTGGGTTACGCATCTTGGAAAGTAAAATTGAACAAAGTACTGCATAGAAAATAATGTCTAGTGAACAGAATATTCATCCAGGGAGCTGATCTTATGCCAAGCATATAATCGTGATGAAGGGAACGAGAAGACGAGCGATAACAGAAAGTTTAACTAGGAATCAACATGGAAAGGATGTCAAAAAGAGTCATTTACACGAAAAACTACATGACATCATGAAGTTTTTGTACACGTCACTGCAACACGCGTTAATGGTCACAGAGAAAAACAAAGCTTGTGCCTTTTTGTTTTGATTGGCGATACATGACTGTTTTGGTTTTTATATAACGTCATCGTCATCATGAGAGACGAAAGGTCAAAAATATTTGTTTTGCTTTCGTGCAAGCTGGAGATGAAGTAAGACAAAATTGTGTACTTCTATCCGGGTGTAAAAGCTTGTATACATGATTTTCAGTCGACATTTCCTACTGTTAAGTTGAGCATCAACGAAATAGTTATGAGCTAACTAGAGGCATTGGACGAGACAGTCAAAACTCAAATTTATGATTGTGATAAACATTAAATTGAGTTACTGTCATTTATATTTGTAAACAGCCGTAAAAATTATTAGTATGGGTTTGTGGTGGATCATGTACTGCACAAATTCCAAAAGCTGTCTTGGATGGGTTTATGCAAGCAGAAGACTATACATTACAGTACGGAACGGCTTTTTCATCAGTGCATGGATGATATGGAAAACGTTTCAATATCAGAAAATACTTATGCATAATTTCAGCTCAGTCTGCTTTACTTTGAGTAGCCGCAAAAACATGTTGAAAACCTATACAAGATGTATTTACAAGACAAATATTGGGAATTTCTCTGTTCTTGTTGTTTCCATCCTACAATGATGTTGATAAATTGAAACTTATGGATTGTAAGAGTAAATGTTTTTTAATAACAAGCAGTTTTGAAATGTATTATAATGTCAGAAAGCCCATAACATCGTTTACAGTTTTAAACATGTACCTGGTGGAGGTACACCTCCATTTTCTCCCACAGACCCACGAGTATTAGTATTTCTTAGATGGAAATATAACATTTTAGAGCAACAGAGCCAGGTAGGTAAAGCCATCTATATGGAAAATACGTGAAGAACTGGTTGGGTAGCTTTAGACTTCAATAAACGGAGTTTCAAAAAGTGCCACTACCGTCATAAAATATACAGAATGGAATTAGCATATAGTTGATTTCGATTTTCAATTTCAAGAAAGCATATATTCGTCCTGCAAAATCAGAATTTGAAAATAGAGATTTTTAAGATATTAAGGTTATCTATAGTAACCTTTTTCCTGCAATTTGGACAGACGGATAGCACAGAAATGAAAAACTGCGGTCGGCACCATGACTCATATCATGAGCATATATATTCATTGTGCATAACGCTCCTAGAGGTACCTTGGGTTTAACTAATCACTGTATATTGTATGATTTTGCTTCAAAACATTTATAATGTATATCCAGCACAAAAAAACAATTCTCGGGAATCGAGTCACGTGCATTTATAAATTTTACAATATTTCTACCAGCACAACATATTGTGATCCAGGCAAAATATCTTCATGTATGTAATTTAAAATAAACGTGACTTCGCTTTTTACATTGGCATCATCCATCATTTCGAGTTTACTTAAGGTAGTCATGCAGATGGACAGGCACAGACAATATCTAGCAAAAAACGTTGGGTCACAAACATAATATATTCAAGCATACCTATTTCTAAATTTTAACGTGACTCTTCGCCACATGTTTTATCCGGTCGATAAATAAATAGGTAGTAATGGTTTGGACATAACTTAAAGTCAGTTCGTAAAGTTAGAAGACAACATGTATTCCACTCGATTTAAGGTACTTTAATGTGTCTTATATACCTTGCTCTATTTTACGATAAAAATATGAAAATACTCCAGGTCAAAAACTAGTTCACCTTCAGCATACAAGACATCTACACTGGAAAACGAAGTATACAAGGCAACTTTATCAGTGTTAGGCTTGAGTGAAAAACGCAGTTACCCTGAAAACGTTAATCCTAAAATGATTCTGACGAAGTTTTTAAAGTCCGTTACAAAATGGAAAACACGTCATCAACAATATTTCTGCCTCGCAACAGCATTTGAATGGGACTCCAACTCAGAAAGATTTGTCCATCCACACGTTTTCTACATGTGGAATGCAATGCTTGTTACTCAACTTGGCACATTTTACCCAATTCTTCTTGCGATTTACTCACACACTAAGCTGTATGAGAGCGACGATGAAGGGAATGTCAGAGAAATGTCTCCAAATTGTAGCCTCCTCATGTTCCAACATAGAGATACTTACGAGGCTCATGTGGATTCAAGAGGCTACAAGTCTCTTGTGCATTGCTGAATTCGGGGTGGTCTCTCTCCCTTAGATCTTCTTATTCATACAAGAGAAAACGAACATCTGTGGCATTTGATGGCTTGTAGCCAATCGACTTCTTTTCTACAAGAAGAACATTCTGTATTTCCTAAATCAAAACTTTAACTACTCCAAAATTGAGGAAATGATGAAACAACGCGGACTTGAGTTAACTCAAGACCAACGTGAAATGATTAGAGAATCTGAGTATCTCGGTTTTATCCTGGGTTCATTTACAGTCCTCTTGCCAGCTTGTTATGGGGGTTGCTTCTGCAACCAATTCGAGCCTGTCCATAACATGTTCAAAGATTGGCTGGAAGTTGATGTTTCTGCACAGGTCAGTCACATTCCGGTTATATTTCTGTTCGTCTGGGCAGCTGAAAATGGGGCTGGAGGGTTATTTGCCTTTATGATTGGTCCGTTTATTTACATCTGGTCAACTATGGCGTGTCTCAGCTCCCTGCTGCCTCAAAATGTGACGTTAGTAACAAAAAAAGAATGACACAAGATCATTTCCAGTTTCGGGTTATCTGATCCAAACAGCCGGCTTTGGAGCCATGGAGGACGAGGAGGTGCTCTTGATGTTTAGAACGCAACAGCTATTCAACATTCTCATCAACGAGATTGTTGCCTCTGTTCTCATATCGATGCATCAGGTTGGTCTCATGATTTTGTTAGTCGGAATGTCATTCTTGTTCATTACGCAACCCGAAGTAATGATTGCTGGTGGAATTTCCATCATGCTTTTGTTTACTGGATTACTAGGGACATGCCTTCTGGTTGTCTACATGGAGTGTCATAAATTGGGTGAGTTGGCCGATTTGTCTGATCAGTTTGTCAAAACTAGCAAGGATCTCACAAGACGAAACTCTGTGTTTAGGAAGTTTCTGCAGAGTTGCCCCACACTTTTTTTGAAGTTGTCTTATCCCTTCTTCACGATGAATAAGAGCACTTTTGGGAAATTTTTTATGCAGTTCTTGGATTTCCTTGTGACACTGTTAGTTAGTCGTTCCTAAAATGCAATTTCAGTATTTTGTGTTGTTGCCGTATTAAATGTTAAGTGTAAAATAAATGTAAGGGCATTTTGAATTTACAATATTTTATTTCTGATTTGTAATTGCATTTTTGCAGCAGCAGTTATTATCCATAATTTTAAGAATACGATACTACGTAATCAAAAATTGCAAGATAAGTTAAGTTTTGGGTTTGTGAGCTTGCCTTTTCATGCATACAGAGCTTTGGAAAAGTTGGACGCATGTTCGCGTCTCTGTATTTCATTCTACAATGTAGAATCTACATGTGGTACACAATTATACAATAAATTTAAGCTCTATTATGTGTTCTGCATATTTGCTATGTGTGCGATGAATTAGGTTTTAAAATATAATAAAATATTTAGTTAACACAGTAAATATTTGTGATTATACATGATTTTTTAAATCACTTATATTTCTAATCTGTTTCCTCGATATTACATTCGTTATGCAAATTTAGAAGTATGCACATTTTTAATCTAGAAAATACTGAAGTTGAATATAGTTAATTTGTCACACCGGTTTAGCCAAGTAGCGTAAGAAGCAAAAATGATCGGGCGAGCCATCCTAGTTTACATTCAAATGCAAGATTATTGATACAAAAATATCAGTATGACATTACAGTTTAGTTTTTGTATTCTGTATACTAATTTCTTCTGATTGTTACCTCGCTCATTTTTAGCTGTATTACACTCCCTGTACTTTAATGGGGCATTACTAATCAGAAATTTTGTAAAGAAATATCAATCTCATGCTCGAGGAAAGTCTTTACTAAACAATGCTTGAAATATGATTTTCCATTTTATTACTGTGTAATAAAATTGCTATGCTTTCAACGCATGTAAACCATAAATTTTAAAAAGTACTCGTTTTTATTTATGATGTTAGTACAAGGTTGTTAACTAGTTGTGTTTGTTTGCGATGTCAATTTAAATTTGAGATATTTTTCTACATGTTGCAGGAGCCTTAATGAACTTATGGAACAACATTCAATGTATCTCACAAGGTGTGTTATATGTCCTTTTTCCATTTTATTCATCTCGCTTCAATTTCAACTTAAAAAATGTATGCATTTGAGCAATGTTAGTAATCCACTATGTGTCATTTACATATTAGTTGAATACCACTCTAACCGTCCGACAACACTAATATGGCTCAATCGCATATTTATAAAGATAATAATATGAAAAGTAAATTCCCATTTTTGATCATTTTAATTTTATTCTAGTCTACTCCAATGCAAAACTAAATGGTGGGATAGCCATCCGTATAAAAAAATAAGATAGCAACTGTAAAGCAAAGTAGTTCCAACATTTTTTATATTTTTACGTTTCATTCAGTACAGTCTACAGTACTGTTCACTATTATGTATTATGGCTGATGATGAGAGATCCATTAGGATTTCACAACCGCAGCAATAATTACATCGCTTTAAGGTATAACCATTTGGGTAGACAATTGATGTATGCTTTCCCATGCATTGTAAAACTGCATTTAATGCGGGTTTTGATCATTGATCATGAATTCGGATTATTGTACCACACACAAGGGTATACCATTATACATGATCCCTAGAAAAAACTGGAAAAGTCAATGATTTTTAGAAGTTAAACATTCTCTACAAATTCTAGCATAAACAGATTTTTTGGCTGAAGTACGAAAGATTTCAGAATTGACAAAAAACTGATTATCTCCTTCTTCCCTTCAACTTGGAAACTCATAAGCTTATTTTTATACATCCTGAACAGTCTTTAGCTCTAAAAACCTATATAATGGAACAAGGAAACGATGTACGTTTGTACATTAGATGTAATAATATAATGCACTACATCATTTTTATGAGCTCAAAAAGAATGTGGTAAATAAGCATCATGACTTTTTGGTTCTACGCTGATATTTATTTTGTGTTTACAAAGCACCCTCAAATAAGCTTTACACATAAACTTGGTCTTGGTTGCCATTACATTAAGCCCAAAAGCGGATTCTGTAAGCCCTGCCTCCCTAACTCGACCTTGGATTTTGAACCCCATACCACACATACTCTAAAATACGTCATTACTTTATTGACTTTTAGCACTTATACTTTTCTATTCATGTAAAAAGGACGTCAAAGTTTCACTGCAGCCCCATTTCTACTTGCACACAAAAGGATGAGGAATGTTTTCGTGTCATAAAAGCGTGTTCGCAGATTTACAGATCGTCTTTCAAACTCAGCTGCATTCGACACTTATTCTACGTGTTGTGTTTTAATCTCCTGAATTGGCATCTCATACAAGTTTAATAATTATAATAATTCTTACTAATCTATTTTAAAGTTGACACAAAGGCTTCACGTACATCATCAACAAAATGATTATTTCTTTAGTTTGTGTATCCTCTGAAATCAGCAAAGGTTCGGTGCTTCCACACGGATATAAAATGGATTTAACGGATGACGTATCTCCTGAACCATTGGATGAGGACAGTGAGGTTCTGAGAATTAAAAAATATTGTGAGACTCTCACCAGCATCCTCAAAAACAACAAAGAAATGATTGGGTGAGCATTTTAGGTTTATGACATAACGATAAATCATAAACACTTAATATATACTGATCATGAGAAATAACCTAGACACACATTTTGTACGGGATTAGAACTCTCTCTATTAATTTTGACTGGGGTCATCCTAACAAAATGTGGGTGAGGCTCACAGGTCAGTTGCTGGAGAAGTTAAGGCAACTTTGTGGAAAAGAAACTACACTCGATGTTGAAGGGCATTTTGGTTTTGGTATATTCAGCCAAAACTTCAGAACTCGAGCCGAGTTTGCAACTGCGAGTTAGTGATCATTATCATCAAGAGCTCTGATGCATTGAATTGTAAGTAACGCTTTCATGTTTCTGTTTACTCTGGAAGGGATGGAAATTTGTCTGCCTTCCAATGCATTGGGCTTACGTTCTACGCTGAAGGATGCATTTTGTGAGGACACGGAGGTCTCGTTTTTTGAAAATACCTTGAGGAACAATTTCAGTCAATTCGAGAGAATTCAAATAAATGTTTTCCTGACTGTTGAAGATGAGTATCTGAACCAGTCCGAAATTGGCACGGATTCACTCGGCCTGGCGTGTAAAACCATTCAAGAACATAAACTTCACACTGATGTTTCAATTGTCTCTTTCCATGCCAAAGACATAACGTTTTCCGCAAACAAGTGCTTTCTCTCAGGTAGGCTTAATAAATTGGATTTAAAAAATATTTTTAGAATCGATAAAGTAATAATATTTTTTAAATCAGCCCATAGTCCGGTTTTGAGGGCTCTTCTGCTTGGTGACTTTAAAGAATCAAAGACGAGTGCAATTGAAATGGATTATTCTGTGGAATGCGTAAAATCCCTGTTGGACTTTGTCTACACTTCCCACTTTCCGGAAGCAGTGAAGTCCTCTCTACATTGGCAGTGAACTGTTCCAAGCTGCCAATTATTATCAGATAAAGCCACTGGAAGAGAAGTTGGTAGAAATGTTTTGCTGAGATCCAACTCCTGGTTTGATGCGAATGCTGCCATTGAACTTTTTCGCTTAGCTTCAAAGATTGAGACATGGAAAAACTCCAGTCCACAGTTGAAAAAGAAAGCCGTGCAGGCACTGAAATCGTAAGTGTTCAAAAGAATCCTTAGGTTGTCAGCTGGTTAACACATTTTGGTTTAGTGATTTGTCAAAGAAAATTATTACACTATTGATTGTCCATGTTTCAGCAAAGGGGACCCCAGAAAATTCGAAAACCTCAAGAAGCTCTTTGCTGAGGATTGGGATGTAGCGTTGGAACTGACCGTAATGGCACTTGAAAATTAAACTCGGTGAAACTTCTTTCATACCCAGTCCATATTATTGAATGTAACTTATTGAACGTTAGTCTCCACATGTTTCTATGCAATCTCTAAATATGCTACAAATAGGATACATATTAACTAAAATACATAGCAATCTAGAACATTATGTGGCTCAGCAAAAATGGGTTAAAAGTATATGGATTTGTTATCAAGTAATATTTTTCAAGCCGTAGTTAGATTCTTTGTTTTCTATGCGATGATGGAAATAGTGGAGGAATAGTTATTGTAAACTGTAATTTTATATATTGTTTTAACAATGCATTTATTGTTGTATATTTGCTGTATTTTAATCAATGTCTGTTTAAAAATGATCGTAAAACTTCGGAATTATTTGTGCGACTGGTAGGTTTTACATGAGTTGGTTAAACAGTTAGCTGGTTACGTTAATTGTAAAATATATTAAAATATGTAAGATGTAGTTTGATTACAAACATCTGAATTAAACACCTTTTCTGTTTTAAAAAATGTTCCTATAGTTTAAGGGTGTTGAATTTTGTAGCAATTCCATAGCTGTGACGCGGTTGAGAAAAGCAATGTATAGTAAATTTAAAACGAAATAGAAACCAATTAAGAAGTTTCAGTCTGTCTGTTTTTGTAATAAAGGTATTGCTGTATCAATCTTTGGCTGTTTAGAACTGAGAGTAGAATGCAAAGATGGTAACTTTTTATGTCTTGGAATACGGAATTATGAGGTGATGCGTTTGCATAGAGGCATAAATGAAATAGGATAATAAAAATAAGCTGAAAAGCAAGGCAAGGTATACATAAATAAATTTTGTTATTAATTTAAGCACAGGTTAAAATCAAATAGCGAAAAATCTTATTGCTTGCATGTGTGCATGAGTGCACAATGTAGAGATTTGGTAAAACAATCGTGTTTAAAATAGTATTGAAGTTGCGTTTAATATATCATTACGTTTATTACCAGTTATGCAACGATAAATTTTAGAAAAGGGTTACACAAACATTATGCGCCAACACCACAACACTGTACCATTGGATATGTAAACCAGGTAGTATACCTCATTACCTCATTAGCACTATCATGCACTGAACTATACCTGCTTTGAGATTCATAAGTGAATTAACACTACAAACGACGTTCATATACAAAAAATAAAGAGTATAGGCAGACAGTCTATTATTTATATAATACGGTCTCAAGAAATAATGACTCAACAATATGTTTCAGGTATTGTACAGTGGCTCAGCTTAACTCCTCCTGTTACCATCCACTATGCACGCAAAACATTGATTGTATTACCCAGCTGAACATTTCGAGTTTATCTCTATTTGTTTATCTTTTACTCTACTTATCTAAATTCACTGATTTATTAGTAAAATTGGAAACTGAAAACTTGTACCAGTTTTTTAATAATTTGAGCCATGGACACAGATATATCTCTTCTTATGTCAACCACTGTAGATTTGAAGGACAAATCTTGTTCGGTGGAAAAAGAAGGGGTTAAAATGGCTCTATCTGACAACCTAACTGTAAAACCAGCTTCGAAGAGCGCAAAACAATGCTCATTAATTAAAACATATTGTGAGAAGATCGAGAAAGTCCTCCGTAGCAAGAATGAAAACCAAAGGTGCCACTTGACAGCAATTCAATATGTTATTTATGAATGTGCTAAAAAAATTAATAAAACTTAACTGTTCTTATTTAGTACCCTATACATTGAACTGGATTGGGGCCCATCGCTCGCGGGCAAACCTTCGTTAAAACTCAAAGGACAGTTGCTGAAATTTCTATTGGAGTTCTGTGATGATTCAGAGATAAAACTTTATGTGAAAGGTGATTTCAGATACTTGAGGGATGATGCTGGAACTTCCCGGGAGCCGACATACTATTCCACAAAAGGTAACTGTTAGAAAGCAGTATTTAATCACAAAAAGTCTCCTATTTGCGAACAATTTTTATTTGATTTGGCTAGGCATGGAAATAGTTATACCAACTCCATCGCTGAGCAATAGACCAAGTGGACCAGATATTATTCAATCCAATAGCAAACCTGCAGGCCAATGCCCTCCAGCAAATGAAGCAGTCTGTGAGGACCCTAATGTCGTCATGTCAGATAACGAATTTCGAAATCATACCAGCTTATTCAAGAGTGCATCCATTTTGATTGTATTAAAAGTTGACGATGACTATCATGTCGAAGGTGGGGATGTGGTGCAGTTCACGGAAATGTGCAGAAGTATTCAACAAAATGAGGCTTGTAGCGATGTGTCCATTCTTTCTGCGAATAGTCAAGATGTTTTGCGGGCCAATAAATGTTTTCTCGCTTGTTAGCATAAAAATTATTAATATAAACTTGTACCATGCACTTTTTTTAAAACTTCGTTTATTTTGATTTAAAATTTGTTATCAGTTCACAGTCCCGTTCTCAAATCACTCTTGGAAGGGAATTTCCAAGAGGCAAAAACCAACAAAATTACAATGGCGTTTTCTTTCGAATGCGTTAAAGCGCTATTGAAGTATGTCTATACTTTGGATTTTGAAGAAGCACGGGATTCCCCCAAGTTGGCCTTGGAATTATTTCAAGCTGCAAATTATTATCAAATTAAGGAGCTGGAAGAGTATCTGGCGAAACTGTTTATTCATAGTTTGAACTCGTGGTTTGATATAAGTGCAGCGATTGAACTTTTTCAGACTGCAAATAGGATTGGGATACGCTTCAGTCCTAAGCTAAAGAAGAAAGCTGCGCAAGTTCTCCTTTCGTAAGCTCAAATATTAGGACAATCGTAATTTATTTGGGTTGTTTCAGTCACAATATGTTTTAAAATTGTTTTGTATGGATTTAAGAAAAAATGACCATGAAAAAGATGCCAGTTTCAAGAAGCTCTTTCAGGAGGACTGGAATACAGCGATGGAAATGTGTGCAATGCTGATAAAGGAAAAGGCAAAGGACTCAATGAAAGGATGTGATTAGTTCATTTGGGCATTTTTAGGGCTCAATATGACACTTTAAAGTACCTTTTCATATAACTTAAAAACAGAGGTTGTAATTATCCGTGGAGAAAATAAAATTATCCATGGATAATGGTAAAAAATGGATTAACCAGGATAAAAATGGAGAAAATAGGATTTATATATAACGCGTGGATAATATACCTAATTCACATTGTTATGTATCAGTTACTATATATATCAATAACTACTGTACGTATAACTGCAAGTGATTCAAACAATGAATTCGTTAACACTGACTGTATTATTATTTGCACACTAATTTGATAACATAAGTAACATTGTCTAAACAATGAAAACAATCATCTTATCTTAACAAAAGTCAATAAGAATCTCTTACACACGTCAAATATTAGCAGTTCAATGCACGTTATTTTTCACAGTCCTTGTTTTATATTCTAATAGTAATTCTGATTACTCAATTACCATTAATTTTGATGAATTATGGCAACAGAAACATTTCTGACAAATAGAAATAGCACAGACTGCTTAGTTTATGCATTTACGTGCATTTAAAATTAAAATTGTGTATAAATTTGTTTTTCTCCATTAAATCCACATGAAGTGAGGTGGATAGGAGACGGTTTTATCCGGATAAAAACCGTTTTTATCCATCCACATTAAAATCCACCTGCAATCTCTGCTTAAAAAGAGTTAGGTTGAGTGAATGATATTTGGTATTCAGGTAGTTTTAAAAGCATCCAAATACATAATATTTGATTTGAGTATTTGATTCATTTCCTATTTGTCTCGTTCATTTTTCCGTTTTTCTATTTTATATTTAATGTAAATTAAATATTAAAATAACATTAATTAAGACAGGGCCTGGTGAAGATTTAGGGATAATGTATACTGTAAATATAATGTACTATTTATAATGTCTATTAAACATAGTATGCTTGAGTTCGAATAGAGGATCAAAAATTGCAAATTGTGTCCACTGCCAATTCAAAAAAAAAGTTTCAAAATTGCGATATAATCAAGGACATATTTTTATTAAGCATAGCTACTTTGTTACGCAACTAAGTAAGGTCTTTAGAAAGGTATTGTCCTAAGCGAAACAGTTTCTTGCAGTAAAAAGCATTGCGCAAGCCATGTTCTTGTGTGATATTTTATCAATAGAAACTACAAACAAGATTCTCGGTAGCAAAACTATTATAGTTCATGCTTCATATTTTGCTGATTTAAAAAAGGAATTACAGAAATTTAACCTATTTCCAGTAATTTTGTTAGAAGTAGCATTGACCGTCACAAACGTTCCACAGCATCATGATTATTTCTCTAGCATCAGCGCTCATGGAAAAAGAAATGCTAAAATCATCAGGTTCTGAAGGTTTCCACGGGTTTGTGTCAAATTTGATCGATGTCATAATCCCTGAACCACTGCCAAACGATAGCGATTACCCAAAGGTTAAGAAGTACTGCGAGAAACTCTCGGGCATCCTTAAATGCAAAGACAGGTAACAATTCGTATACGAGTTTGAAATCTGAACTACCCAAATCAATACAAATTTGTCCAATTTATGTTATATTCCTGCAGGAATCTTTATTTTGAATTGAATTGGTTACCATCCCACGCGAAACCGGTGTGGCTGAAACTTCTAGGGCCATTGCTCCACACTTTGCAGCATTTGTGTGGCAAGCAGGTAAAATTAAGTGTTCACGGGGATTTCTGCTATCGGGTGGATTATTATGGAAATACAGCTCAAATTGAATTCTCTACTTCAAGTGAGTACATTTCAATCTTTACTGAATATTTACTAAGCGCTACAAGTAAGTCTTTTGAAATTAGAAATGGAGATTTGTACTCCATCGACTGTAGCTGACGCTGTCGAATCCAAAGCAAAATATGTAGAAGGCAATACACGACCGAAAATAAATCATGACCAAATACCAACTTGGAATGAAGCAACCTGTGGTCACCTAGATGTTCAAGTCTCTGACCCAAATGTTTGTAAAAGGTTTGAAGGACTTGAAAATGCAACAATACATGTTGTCCTGGAAGTTGAAGATGAGTATCTATACCAGAGGAATGCCGATTTAGCTAAGATTGAAAAGCTGTGCAAAGATATTCACAGGGAGAGCATTCTTAGTGACGTTTCCATTGTTGCTGTCAATGCGAAAGGTGTGGTTTCGATTTTTTCAGCAAATAAATGCTTTCTTGCAGATAGGTTGCAAATTGCAGGTGTTTGCTGTTAGCACACAGCCGCTTTTTTTTTAGGGCAATGTTTGAAGGTGAATTTAAAGAGAATTTAAAGAATGCGATTACAATGGCGTATTCAAAACAATGTGTGAAAGCGTTGCTGAATTACATTTACACCATGGATTTCCCTGATGCTGTTAAATGCTCCCTTCTGTCCTTGGAGCTCCTGCTGGCATCAAACTATTATCAAATAGCACATCTCGAGGATATGTTGGTTGAAATGCTATTACTTAGAGGAATCTCATGGTTTGATGTTGATGCAGCTATTGAACTCTTTCGGTTTGCAGGAAAGGTTGAGATGAATTGCAGCAATGAGTTGAAATGCAAAGCCTTTCAAGTGCTCAAATCGTAAGTATTTCTAAGTGGTTTAAAAATATTAATAATGCACAATTCATATAGATAAATATTTTTACGTCATTTACTTCAGCAAAGTAGTGGAACTTCTAAATAGCGGAAGCTTCAAGAAGCTCTTTGCTGAGGACGTGGACACGGCAATGAAACTATGCGCAATGGCTTTGGGAACGTAGGCTGTACTGTTTGTCTCTTGAGCC
This sequence comes from Orchesella cincta, assembly GCA_001718145.1. Classification (NCBI taxonomy): domain Eukaryota; kingdom Metazoa; phylum Arthropoda; class Collembola; order Entomobryomorpha; family Orchesellidae; genus Orchesella; species Orchesella cincta. The sequence continues at coordinate 1,018 of LJIJ01003773.1, read as the reverse complement.
TTGTCATGTACATTCCAAGAAAATAATATAGCATTTTGTGAATAAATATATTAAAGTTTTGTGACAATGAGCTTACGTTAGAAATAATAATGAACTTTTGGTTTGAAAATGGTATTTTTTAAGGACATGGTTCTCATTTATTATGTTAACATTCTCTATTAGTCAGAAGAGTTTACAATCAGCGTGCGCTCTCTGCTTAAGTGAGTTCAATATGTGAACAATGTGAATTTAATACTCTTCTTCTCACCGAAGTATTTTCCATTTTATTAGAAATTAGTTTTTACTAGTTGTTTTTATATGAAAAGGAAATTTTCTTATTACAGTTATCACCTATAACTTAATAAGTCTATGAGATATTCTTTAAAATGTTACGATCGATATTGATAAAATATTCATTCTCGAATGTTTTGTAATATGATTAGAATGTGTTCTTAAATAATAGCATATCGTTAAGATTAAGTTAAGGTTTTAGTCGAAACAAGTAAACGCTTTGATGTGGCTTGAAGGTACGCAATCTACTTAGACCTTGTCTGTTTAATACCAAATTAAACCCAACAAAAGTTGTTCAATTATATTCATACGTTTAACAAGTTGTCATGTCAATCCACTTCTTTCTCAGTTTTCATGTAGATTCCTCGTGTCATGCTAAACTTGTAACATATATCTTGCAACAAAATAAATTAAACATTAGAACCAATTAAAGTTTTACGTGGTTTTTACACGATTTACAGTTTCTGACGAACAATATCATTGACAATCCTGTTATATCATCCTTTACCAAGAGTCTCTTAGCAAGAGACAAAGGAGTTTCAACTAAATTTGTATAGCAGAACCAATTTTTTTCTCATTGGCTTTCATTACTTTCTCCAATCATACTCATTTTCCAACACAACTCTTGTCACAAAAAATATGGGTCAAAATTGTTTTTAATTCTGAAAAAGTACTATTATCATATTAAACAACTGTTTTGATTCATCTTTCTTATTCATCTTGTTGACAAATACGATGACGACAACGG
>LJIJ01003772.1:0-17591 GCA_001718145.1 Orchesella cincta | reverse complement strand
ATCATCGAAAAGGTGGGAAGGTTCCATGGGGGAATCGCGTGAAATTGTGGTGTCTTCTAAATGGAGGGAGTTGAACGGAATCGGGGTTGTATCGAGTAGACACTTCAAGGAGACGCCCACACCACCGTGGCTGTCAATAATCATGGTGTTCATAGTTGGAAAGGCTGGAAACTGCCGCGACAATCCTTTTCTCGACGATGGAGTCCACAAATGTCTTTCCACATGGAACTGATCAAACGGTAGTCCAGTATGGTTTCCTGTTCGCAATCCAATGTCACGAACTCCAACACTTTGGTCAGCAACTGGAATTTAGAATATGAACAAACTCACATTTAAATGTTATAAAACGCTCTGCTAGTAATACAAAACGAAGAAAGCTTACTTCAGGTGGGAGGTCATTAATAGACTTTGGAGACGGAGAAGTGAAATCAGCTGGCATTTCTTGATGATCCTCCACAGGAGGGATGATGGGTGCTTCGGGTTTTAGCAACGACATTATCGCCAACAAACTGACAAGCAATTAAACCGTCTCACGAGCTGAAATTTCAAATAAATGTAAATGTTTCAAAGCTACAATCAATCAGGTGATCTGGATCAACATAAAAAAGCCTCAAGGTTCTCTTGTTTTACTTATTTTAGTGTAGTTCTGACTTTCTTTCTCAAACTTTCACAAGTTTTAGCAGTTAACAAACTAATAACTGAGGAGTTTTGGTGATAAACATCCGGAAACCAAATTAATCCAACTAAAACTCGACGATCCAGCACTCAAATACGTCAAGAATGAAAACGAAAGGCGTTTGCACACAAAAGAGCATGCTCTATGGTGAACTCTATGTTTTGAGTTAGGCGCCTTTTCTGTGAGACTAAGTTGCTCTATGCCACAACGGTGATAGAATTATCACAAGTCGATAAATTGATAAGTACCCGAGCATTATGCATTCATATATTCTTCAATAAAATGCTATTCTTAAATGTTTCATATTTCAGGTTCGGGAAGATGCTCAATTGGTTCCATTCCAACCCAAATAGTTTTGTCGTTCAATTCACTTTCCTCTTATGCTGACATGTTATAATTGAGCATCAGTTTTCCATTCCCATCATCCTCCCGTTACACGCTCCTCGTTTATTCATCAGTGCAGTTGGCGGTGGCTTGTTGACGTGGACCCCTGCAGCAAGTTGAAGGTCGAGCTTGAAGTGATTCCAACGATGGAACTATCTGTCGGTAATAGTTGGCCCTCCTCCAACATTCTTTTCACAAGATACAACAAGGGCCAACCTTTCCATTCATCCTTCAAGTTGTGTGGGTAGATGAGGTAGGATTTGCCCTTCTCCTTGTGTAAGCTGCTTCTGGCAGCTAACTGTAACTAGTGATGACACTGAAAGACCAAAAAACCAAGACATTCGTTATCGCTTTCGGTGGTTTAGCTATTCGTTTCATTTACCCGAACCCAGTTACACATAAGCTGAATTATGGTTCTGGCATACAACATGCACCATAGTATCATATCATAGTGAATAGATAAGGAATAAGCGAACTTTCATTCCAACTTTCATACATTATTTATAGGTATTCCTTGGGGATCCTAAGTCTAAATTTCAATTGCCCTATTTACACCTTGAATTAGTTACAAGCGCTCAGTAAACCATCAGTTGCGGCTAGGCAGGCAAATACAGCTGCCGGGCAGCTGAATTCAGCTGCCGTTTTGGCAGCTATATTCAGGCTACCGGGCAGCTGAATTTAGCTGGCCTTGTAAATTTGTCAAAATTTCCTAACATGTGGCAGGATAGGGGAAAGTTTCAAAAATGGTTGAAAACGGTTGATATTAAGTTTTTAAGGTAATTTCACGGCGTTCTTTCGACTGGGAGTGAAAGTTTTGCTCTAAACCTCCATCAACCGCCTGAAAAAGGCAGGGCAGCTGAATTCAGCTGCCGTTTCTTATCCTCTCCATGTTAAAGGCAGCTGAATTTAGCTACCAGCTGAATTTAGCTATCGGGCAGCTGAATATAGCTGCCAAAACGGCAGCTGTATTTGCCTGCCTAGCCGCAACTGACCATACTGAAAATGTGTTTTTCAGGCAGTGTTCGGAAATACAGCATTGTACTGTAGGCTGCTGCAGACTGCAGTCGTTCAATTTCTATGATAAATTTACAGATTCGAATTGGAATTTGTGTTTTAACAATTTATTAATCTTCGACAGTTTAGATTTTTTAAACAAATTTTATATATTTATGAAGATATTTTTATAAATTACTTTAAATTGAGTTAAAATGAGTTTAGTAATATAAATAGAATAGGCTGAAAGTTGGTTGTCCGTTTTTCATTAAAGCTTCAATTAAATTAACTTCTCAATATTTCTTATTTAAAAATGGTCTTTAAACAAAGTACTTCAACTAATACGCAGTGCGGAGAAGTAGGAGGGGCAAGGGGGGCGTGGCCCCCGGGCCTCGAAGGTCGGGTGGAAAAAGACTAAATGTATTCACTAAATGCCATCTTATCATAGGTGCGCAAACAACACTTACAAATTGCAGATAGGGTATCCCAATCTATAAATACAAAGTCAAAATGCGTTGCTCCAAGATGAATTGGAACCATTGGATGCATATTATTACAGAAAACTACATATCTGTATATGTTTTAATGGCAATTTCTACATTCTGTACTTTTGTTTTATATTTTTTCGTCAAGGCGTTGCTTGCTTATTAAGAAATTGCACTCGCGTGATTGTTTCCGAAACTGGGCTATAAGCTGTGTTTTCTTTCTTACCTGTTTCTAAAGCTAGAAAACACACGATTCGATTTTAAATGAAATCGTACAAAGAACTGCTCACATAATACGATGTTATGAACAGTTTTGAACATTGAAAGTAGACGAGATCAAACGTTTGATTTTGAAGAAATGGCTGAAGTATTTGCAAAAATAAAGCGCGACTTAAATCACCTTAACTGCAGCACACACAACATAATACTTCAAAACGGGTCAATACTGAAGTAGCTCGTCATTTACTGGAATCCAATGACGAACAACGTTACGATCAAGACTGATAGCTGAAATTCAAAGAGCCTTAGTTAGTTATTAGTTTGAAAGATTTGTTGAATCAATTGTTTTCTTTTATGCTTCATCTACAAACATGCATACATATTTTACTACAACTGCGACACTGGCTGCTGGTATTAATGAGCATTCGTATTCTTATAAAACTTTAATGACATTACTTGAGACAAGAAACTGTAGTTGATTTGATATATCCCTTCAGAACCAAAGCATATAGGTGAAACCTCAACTCCTGGACAAGCCTTTTCCACTCATGTTTTTCACTAAACATCTTTTCTTTCACCCCTCGACTTTTTGACCAATTTTGAAACGTAATCATCTGTAAGTATAACAGTGAATCATGTTGTTTAAAAATTTATTTTAATTGTGCTCAGAGAGAAAGCTACTTACAATACGAGATCCTTCCGCAAATTAACGTGAAGTGGAAGAGCAACTAAACAACCAAAATTTCCAGTCGTCTCCAACGGATTCTAACGACCAAGACGGGAATGTCAGCATTCTGGAACTATTGACCGGAAAACTGACAATGCTGAAAGCTCATCCATAAATGCGAACGATGATGATTATTGCAAAAACGAGCTGGAGCCTTAATGAATGGGAAAACTGAGATTTACGATGAGTCAAGCGATTCCACAAGTGAAGTTTGTTCAGACGAGCATACTTCTTACCGATTCTGATGGCCTCAGACATTAGAAAATTTACACAGTGTAAATTTGCACTAAAACTTTTCTTGCAATTGTGAGGAGGGATTTGACTCGGTCTAAAAGTCTAAGTCCTTCACCATTTACTTTGGTTGCCTACTATTGATTGTGCCATTTGGCTAGCATGAAGTACTAATAATCTCTGATTTGTTAATTAATGATGAATCGATTAAAGGAATTACGCAAAGTATCCAGAAATAATTACATGAAGCAACTACAGGTGAATATAGTGTATTACTATGGATGAGCTCGTAATTATTCTAAGGGAAATTGGAAATAGTCAATAACATATTGATTGATTGGGATTATTGATTATATCTAGATCGAACTAGTATTACCTTGGATTTGGGGCATTATTCTTAAGTACTGGGCTTAATTACTTTCCTTAATTAATTATTATCTTAATTAAGGGCCTTAACCTAAGAGGTCATTATATTAATAGGGTACTTAGCCTAGGGTTACTTAACGTAGGGGTTACATAACCTAGGGGATTAATTGACGTAGGGTTAATATAACCTAGGGGAATAATTAACGCTAGGGGTTACTTACGTAAGGGATAATTTAACCCAAGGGTTACTTAAGCGTAAGGGATATCTTAAGCCTAGTGATTAGCTTTAACTACTGTTTTTGGGGGGATAAGGGCCACATACGTGAGACATTGCTGCGCGCAGACAATACGAGCGCCTTATATGGGGATATGGGTAACCGATGTAACGCTGCCTATATGCTTTGAGTATTGATTATATTATATGAGCTTGGTGACGCCAGGAAATCTGGATTAACCGAAGTTCCCGCGTAGCTGAGGTCACAGAGCTATCTAAGCCGCGAAATGCGTGCAATGTGATACTCAGAGCATATAGGCAGGTTACATGGTTACCCAATCCATTAAGGGCTCGTATTGCTGCGGGCAGCAATGCCTCACGTATGTGGCCCTTATCCCCCAAACAGTAGTTAAGTAATCACTAGGTTAAGTATCCTTACGTAAGTAACCCTAATTATCCCTTACGTTAAGTAACAGGTTAATTATCCGCCTACGTCAATTATCCCCTACGTTAAGTAACCCCTAGGTTAAGTAACCCCTAGGCTAAGTACCCCTATTAATATAATGACCTCTTAGGTTAAGGCCCTTAATTAAGATAATAATTAATTAGGAAAAGTAAATAAGCCCAGTACTTAAGAATAATGCCCAAATCCAAGGTAATACTAGTTGGACTAGATATAATCTATAATCCAATCAATCAATATGTTATTGACTATTTCCAATTTCCCTTAGAATAAATACGAGCTCATCCATAGTAATACACTATATTCACCTGTAGTTGTTCATGTAATTATTTCTGGATACTATTGCGTAAATCCTTTAATTCGATTCATCATTAATTAACAAATCAGAGATATTAGTACTTCATGCTAGCCAAATGGCACAATCAAATAGTAGGCAACCAAAGTAAATGGTGAAGGAGCTTTAGACTTTTAGGACCGAGTCAAATCCCCTCACAAATTGGCAGAAAAAGTTTAGTGCAAAAGTTTCTTGGTAAATTTGCTAATGTCTGAGTCTTCAGAATCGGAAGAAGTATACTCGTCTGAAGAAGCTTCACTTGTGGAATCGCTTGACTCATCGCTAATCTCAGTTTCCCATTCATTTAAGGACTCCAGCTCGTTTTTGCAATAATCATCATCGTTCGCATTTATGGATGAGCTTTCAGCATTGTCAGTTTTCCGGTCAATAGTTCCAGAATGCTGAACATTCCGTCTTCGTCGTAGAATCCGTTTGGAAGACGACTGGAAATTTTGGTTGTTTAGTTGCTCTTCCACTTCACGTTAATGGCGGAAGGATCTCGTATTGTAAGTAGCTTTTCTCTCTGAGCACAATTAAAATAAATTTTTAAACAAAATGATTCACTGTTATACTTACAGATGATACGTTTCAAAATTTGGTCAAAAAGTCGAGGGGTGAAAGAAAAGATGTTTAGTGAAAAGCATGGGGGAAAAGGCTTGTCCAAGAGCTTGAGGTTTCACCTATATGCATTGGTTCTGAAGGGATATATCAAATCAACTACAGTTTCTTGTCTCAAGTAATGTCATTAAAGTTTTTATAAGAATACATGCTCATTAATACCAGCAGCCAGTGTCGCAGTTGTAGTAAAATATGTATGCATGTTTGTAGATGAAGCATAAAAGAAAACAATTGATTCAACAATCTTTCAAACTAAAACTAACTAAGGCTCTTTGAATTTCAGCTATCAGTCTTGATCGTAACGTTGTTCGTCATTGGATTCCAGTAAATGACGAGCTACTTCAGTATTGACCCGTTTTGAAGTATTATGTTGTGTGCAGTTAAGGTGATTTAAGTCGCGCTTTATTTTTGCAAATACTTCAGCCATTTCTTCAAAATCAAACGTTTGATCTCGTCTACTTTCAATGTTCAAAACTGTCATAACATCGTATTATGTGAGCAGTTCTTTGTACGATTTCATTTAAAAATCGATCGTGTGTTCTAGCTTTAGAAACAAGTAAGAAAGAAAACACAGCTTATAGCCCAGTTCGGAAACAATCACGCGAGTGAATTTCTAATAAGCAAGCAACGCTTGACGAAAAATATAAAACAAAAAGTACCGCATGTAGAAATTGCATTAAAACATATACAGATATGTAGTTTTCTGGTAATAAATGCATCCAATGGTTCCAATTCATCTTGGAGCAACTCATTTTGACTTTGTATTTATAGATTGGGATACCCTATCTGCAATTTGTAAGTGTTGTTTGCGCACCTATGATAAGATGGCATTTAGTGAATACATTTAGTCTTTTTCGACCCGACCTTCGAGGCCCGGGGGCCACGCCCCTTGCCCTCCTACTTCTCCGCCACTGGTATTAGTTGAAGTTGTTGAAGACCATTTTTATAAATAAAAAATATTGAGAAGTTAATTTAATTAAAGCTTTAATGAAAAGGACAACCAACTTCAGCTATTCATTTATTTCACTAAACTCATTTTAACTCAATTTTAAGTAATTTATAATATATCATCATTAATATATAAAATTTGTTTAAAAAATCTAAACTGTCGAAGATTAATAAATTGTTAAAACACAAATTCCAATTCGAATCTGTAAATTTATCATAGAAATTGAACGACTGCAGTCTGCAGCAGCTACAGTACAATTGCTGTATTTCCGAACACTGCCTGAAAAACACATTTTCAGTATGGTTTACTGAGCGCTTGTAACTAATTCAAGGTGTAAATAGGGCAATTGAAATTTAGACTTAAGATCCCAAGGAATACCTATAAATAATGTATGAAAGTTGGAATGAAGTTCGCTTATTCCTTATCTATTGACTATGATATGATACTATGGTACATTTTGTATGCAGAAACATAATTCAGCTTGTGCAACTGGTTCGGCAAATGAAAACGAAATAGTAAACCACCGAAAGCGATAAACGAATGTCTTGATTTTTTGGTCTTTCAGTGTCATCACTAGTTACAGTAGCTGCAGAAGCAGTACACAAGGAGAAGGCAAATCCAGTACCTCATCTACCCACACAACTTGAAGATGAAGGAAAGGTTGGCCCTTGTTGAATCTTGTGAAAAGAATGTTGGAGGAGGGACAACCATTCCGACAGTAGTTCCATCGTTGGAATCACTTCAAGCTCGACCTTCAACTTGCTGCAGGTCCACGTCAACAAGCCACCGCCAACTGCACTGATGACGAGGAGGCGCGTGTAACGGGAGGATGATGGGAATGGAGAAACTGATGCTCAATATAACATGTCAGATAAGAGGAAAGTGAATTGAACGAGAACGATATTGGGATTGGAATGGAACCAATGGAGCATCTTCCCGAACCTGAAATATGAAACATTAAAGAATATGATTTATTGAGGATGTATGAATACATAATGCTTGGTTACTGACAATTCTATCACCGTTGTAGCATAGAGCAACTTAGTCTCACAGAAAAGGCGCCTAACTCAAAACATGGAGTTCACCATACAGCATGCTCTTTTGTGTGCAAACGCTTTCGTTTTCATTCTTGACGTATTTGAGTGCTGGATCGTCGAGTGGAGTTTTAGTGGGATTCATTTCATTTCCGGTGTTTATCACCAAAACTCCTCAGTTATTAGTTTGGTAACTGCGAAACTTGTGAAAGTTTGAGAAAGTCAAAACTACACTAAAATAAGTAAACAAGAGAACCTCGAGGCAAGTTTTTTAATGTTGATCCAGATCACCTTTCTTTTCTAACTAAATGTGGTGTATTTGATTGATTGTAGCTGTGAAACATTTAAATTTACATTAAATTTCAGCTCGTGAGAAAGTTTGTTTTGCTGTCAGTTTGTTGGCGATAATGTCATTGTTAATACCAGAAGCGCCCATCATCCCTCCTGTGGAGGATCATCAAGAAATGCCAGTCAATGATTGAAGCCATTCTCCTCTTCAAAGTCAATTAATGACCTCCCTCCTGAAGTAAGCTTTTTTCAGTTTGAATTAGTACCAGAGCGTTTTATAACATTTAAATTTGAGTTGGAATAAACGAGTATATTCATATTCTAAATTCCAGTTGCTGACCAAAGTTTTGGAGTTCGTGACATTGGATGCGAACAGGAAAACCATACTGGACTACCGTTTGGTCAATTCCCAGTGGAAAAATATTGTGGACTCCTTCGTCGAGAAAAGGATTGTCGCAGGGCAGTTTCCAGCCTTTCAAACTATGGACACCATGATTATTAATTACAGCCGTGGTGATGTGCGCGTCTTCTTGAAGGGTCTACTCGATACAACCCCGATTTCGTTCAACTCCCTCCATTTAGAAGACACCACAATTTCACGCGATTTCCCAATGGAGTTTTCCCACCTTTCGATGATGAGTTTGCCAGCTTTCGCAACAAATGTAGGAGGAGGAACCCTCACAACTCTCTCACTTTGTGATCAAAAACTTCCCATAAAAACTCTCATCGCGATGCTTGGCCCAATGCAGAACGTAAAGCGGCTTAGATTCGAAATCGTCTCCATCAAAGAACCTGATGATGTTCTACCGAATCTGCCATTTCTACCATGCCTCACGACAATAGAAGTCCTGTCAAATTCGAGGTCCAGAGGCGATAGGGCAGATATTTTGTACGTGTGGATAATTGCCTCCTATGCAAACCAACTGGAGGTTTTGGACGTTCAAACATTTGTCCCCTTTCCACCTCTTCAGACACGCCCCGAATACAAGCGTTCCCTTCCAAGTGGTGAATCATTTTATATTGCCACCACATCGGAGGCTGCATTTGGAAACCTGAAAAAGCTAAAAATCTGCAATCTCACTTGGGAGTTCCTTGTTCTCAGTAAAACACCTGCACTTAGATGGTTATCGTTGGAGCACAGCCGGTCTGAACAAGAGGCAATCCCTTTCCACCTGGAAGACTTTATGACCTTCATTGAAAATTGTAGCAGAACACTTGAGACTCTCATGGTGGATATCTGGTGGGATAATTTGTTCAGCCGTGAACTAACTGACAATTATTTTGAGGGTGTTCAACCCAAATATCAGTTCCCAAGCTGAAAACGCTTACAATACACTATCCGGATGAGATTCTGATCGAAATTGCCCTCAGTAACTTTCTCCACAAGTTTCCAGCTTTGAGAAAGCTCCAGCTAATTCGGTTTAAACCTCATTATTGGGACGATGAGGATGGACATCAAAATGTTAGTGCGGAAGCGGCCGAATTTGGGAATGAGAAGAACCAAGATGAAGTTAATGCACTGAAAGAACGACTGGCTCCACTTTTCCAGGAAACGTGTAAGACTAAAGAAACCTTCAGAGTAGCTCATGTCGCACTAAAAAGATTTGTCCAAGGGGCTGCTTTTCGGCACGGAGAAGAGGACGAAGATGCGGCTCAGATGCTAGAACTACAAGCTGAAATCAGAGAACATAATCGTGCATTTGAACTTGCTAAGTATGAAATAAGGAGGATTTTAAAACGTTTGTCTGCTCTTGGGGAAAATATGGACGAGGTAATGGTTCAGCAATTGCTGGAGCGTTGTGGATTTTGGAATAATTGTCGCAGTCTCAGGATTGTGTCGGCCAGCAATAGTGGTACACCTGATGGGAATATCTGTCTCGCTCGGAGAGGAGACCACGCCTGAAACGACGATTTGGAGGAAGAAGAGAACTGACATTGTGAATTATAATTACTCGTACAAAATTAATTAACTTCATGCATTAAATTATCTCTCGACTATTTATATAAAGTGATTGCAATTGGCAGTAAATGAACGTTGTGCGTTTGCTTTTTGTTTGAAACCATGCGTGTCACTCAATCCATTTCAATATATTAGCTTCTGTGACTGTTATTAACTTATTAAATTACCAATTTGATAGTGTTCCATTAAGTAATCTGAGTAAGGACTTCATTTCATTCATTTTTCTAAGATATTCTTTAGGTTTGCACAAATCCCTACTTACGTGGGTTGGACAGCTTAAGAAAAGAGCATCAAAATACTGTAGCCAATTATTTTATATATAATAATTAAATTCTGACAGAAGTTTACCGTTGTCCATTCATATTTTTCGATTAGCTGCCTCGCGCTTCGAGAGTTTGTAAGAAGAACAGTAAAAGTACAAAACATGAACCATTGCAGATTTACAGGTTAAGTAACCCGATAATACCAACTCATTATATTATATTAAGCTATTTACATTTAAAAGTATATAGTATATTCTAAAACTGTTAATATGTATTACTGAAATGTTACTGTACTTTTTAAATGAATAAAATAATCACCAGATGTACAAATAATTTTTTCAATTACAATCCTTTATTTACCACAAATGTAACTCAATTAATACGAAATATCATTGAAATATTTAATTACTACTGTTGGTATACAAATAAATTAGGATGTACAAATGTAAAAGAAGCTGGTTCAAGGTTAAAAAAGAAGGGACACTTTTTAGCAAAAATGGAATTTGAATAAAAGCTCAAAACTACATAATTACAACAGGATTTAGATAAACTTATATCGTTATCTCGTGGAAGTCTCAGGCATCCACCATTCTCTGAATCAGGCAGACGTCCCCAACCGGCGTCTCCCGAGCTGACAGAAAAGGTCTTGAGATATGGGCAGATGTTCCAAACTCCTTCCTGCTCTAGCATCAGCTCAATAATTACTTGGTCCACATTTACTCCAAGGGTAGCCAATCGTTTCAAAATAACTTTTTCTCTCATTCCATGCTTTCTTCCTGAAGTCCTCATCTCCTCGTCTTCCCATAGCAGCCTTCCGAAGTGACGCCGATCGTTGCTTCAGAGAAATGATTTCGTCCGCAGCATTGCTCTCATCCGACACTGAAATTGCGAGATTCCTACCTTGAGTCCGTCCCCCATAACTGGCTATCTCGCAAGATGGCTTATAGTGGAGTAGCTGGAACAGTTCCAAAGCTGGAAACATGGCAAACAAGGAAAACAAAGTCCTGCCAATGTTAGTTTTTTCTTCATCTGCAAACCAGAGTGTCAGCTTTTTACGTTTCCAGCAACAACTCCTGCTGAAGGTAAAATTTGCATTGGTTCCCTACTATCCAAGATTCCCGAAATAAGTCGATGGAGATATCCCGCAGAGTGCTTCCACATATGCCTATCAAATTTTTCATATCTCTTAACTTGACTTCGCCAACCCGTTATTGACAAGTGTTGAAGCGCAGGAGTTTGAGTAAATCGAAGAAATTGCGAACTTGGGTAATAAACTTGAAGCTCCTTCAGTTTCACAAAGGCCGAATCCGATGTGGTTGCGATAGAAACCTTTTCACTAGAGCCTGCAACGGAAGATCAGTAAGGTTTAACCGGTTTTTCCACTAACCGGGATTTCTCGCGAGTACCCGATAAGGCCCCGACTAGTTAGTAACGATGACGAACGCATTGAAAATTTTGCTATAATTTTTTTAACAAATTTCTGAGATTTTTAAAGTATTAATTTTCTATAGTAATATTTTCTTATCGGGAATGCGGGTACCCGACTTCTGTGTTGTCAAGAATTCCCGTCGGGTACTCTCGAGAAATTTTTCCCGTTGCAACCTCTACTTTTCACCCCGGAGCCACGGAACGGAATATTCATAACTTTTTTGTAGTGCTGGAAGCGAATGGCCGGCATCCAGAGTTAAGTGCACAAGTTGGTCAGCGTAAGAAGCCATGAGCCATACATACAGAGTATTTATTTCTCGACCTTTTCGGCATTGTTTGTCCGTGACTTCAGTTCCAAAGTGCTAAGGCTGGCAGAGGTGGAGGTTGGAAAATCCCACCGGGTCCCACGCTCTCTTGGTTAGCTCTACGTCCTCGAAGCAAAGGACAGCGTGAAGTTATCCCACAACCCCACAGCCCACAAACGTGAAGTTATCCCACAACCCCACAGCCCACAAACGTGAAGTTATCCCACAACCCCACAGCCCACAAACGTGAAGTTATCCCACAGCCCACAAACGTGAAGTTATCCCACAATCCCACACCCCACAAACGTGAAGTTATCCCACAGCCCACAATCCCACAGCCCACAAACGTGAAGTTATCCCACAGCCCACAATCCCACACCCACAAACGTGAAGTTATCCCACAGCCCACACCCCACAACGTGAAGTTATCCCACAGCCCACAATCCCACACCCCACAAATGTGAAAGTACCGGTTTTACCCCACCCCACGATGTCGTGATTGGAAAACTTTCTGTCATGCCACCATGTAAGCTTCAGGAAACATGGCCAAATTGTCTACTTTCACGCTAACAGATCAGGGGACCATTTTTGCCCCACGGACCAACATTTTAGGTCCAAAAATAGATATTTGGACGAATTTTTTGCCAGGAGCTCACCCTTATCTATCTTCGCTATAGCAAAATACAGATTCTTGGTTTCATTTTGCCACTCTTCGCTAAGAGGGACCTAGTGGGGAGTTAATGAAAAACATGAAAAATCATGAGCCATTCAGCTTGGAATGAATCAAAAACTAGATTTTTTGGGTTTGATTCGTTTAAAATCAATTTTCTTTTATAATATAGGCATAATATCAACTAATATGTAATACGTTTCGTTGGGAAACAAACTAAGCAAAAAGGTTAAGTTTTCCATTGTCAGAATGTCATTTTCTCGGCTTCCAGTTATGAAAGCGGCAGTCTCCCACTAGTTCCCTCTTACGATGCGACTACTTGAGGTGATACTCATGGATTTGCCCCAAACTTTGGCAAATACTTCCTTTTAGTGAGTAATGAAGAGCTGGATTTTTTACTACGGACATATTTTTCCATATAAACAATTTTTAAGCCTTTTACCATTTGGAATTTCTTATGGGAGAAAGCATGGGAAAGACAGAGTTAAAGTTTAAAATTGGAAAATTCCAAAAAATATGCAGAACCAGTTTCATAAGTACTGATATTACGACAGTTAATGCATTTCTGCATCAATAATTACACTGACATGTGTGACCTTGGCTTTTACCATGCTTTCTCCTATAAGGACCTTTAAGGGGTAAAGGGGTTTTAAAACATTTTCATGGATAAAAATGCCCGTAGTAAAAAATCCAGCTCTACACGTTCATTACTCACCAAAATGAAGTATTTGACAAAGTTTGGCGCAAATCCATGAGTATAACCTCAAGAAGTCACCTCGTTAGCCAAGAGTGGCAAAATGAAACCAAGAATCTGTATTTTGCTATAGCAAAGATAGATAAGGGTGAGCTCCTGGCAAAAAAATTCGTCCAAATATCTATTTTTGGACCTAAAATGTAGGTCCGTGGGGCAAAAATGGTCCCCTGATCTGTTAGCGTGAAAGTAGCCAATTTGACCATGTTTCCTGGAGCTTACATGGTGGCATGACAGAAAGTTTTCCAATCAAGGACATCGTGGTGTGGGGTAAAACCGGTACTTTCACATTTGTGGGGTATGGGATTGTGGGCTGTGGGATAACTTCACGTTGTGGGATTGTGGGCTGTGGGATAACTTCACGTTTGTGGGCTGTGGGGTAACTTCACGCTGTCATATCTATAGTGAACTTTTTTATTAAAACTTGCCATGTCGAATGCATCTAATCAAAAGAAGTATTTAAGATTTCACAGCAAGTTTGGTGATGGGCAGTTCAAAGGTCCTTTGTGAATGAAGACAAGGTAACCGTTAACTTAACACTTTTAAGTTTGTCTCTCACATCACGAAGAAATACTACCTGAATCTTTATTCTGCACTGAAGCTAGGATAGGATGAAATTGAAGAAAGGGAGGAAATGATTTGATTGGTACAGTGATTGAATATAATGACTTTACTCAAACTTCACATTATCATAAATCAAGCTACAGTCTGTAAACCTTTATTCGCAAAATCTAGTATTGTTTTAAAACATTTCCATCTGCGTTAGTTTTATTTAGGCGTTTTGGCATACGTAGAGAAATTTCTATGTAATTTGTTCGTGCGCGGTATTGCATTGAAGTCGCAAACACAAAGTCAAATATTTTCCATATACACTAATATGAATATTCAAAGCTGTCCGTTTCTGCCGCCAACGCTCCACTTCCCCCCATCGCAGATAGATGATTAATACCAGGTTTGAAAGGCCTGTTTTTGAGTTATTACCACAGCAAAATTGTAGATCGGGATACCATACTTTTTTACTTACGTCACGTTATTTGTAGAATTGTCGATTTTTTACCCAAAAACCTGAAGGTTTGATACATTTGTCAACGATTACAATAGTCCCAGATCCAAAGCATACCGGCAGTACATTAATAACATGTTGTACTTTACGCTGACACACACACATGACCACCACCGTCGGTTACTGGCTTGCTGCAACGGTATTTTACAAAAAATGTCACAATATTTGACATTTCCCTGTGCTGCTTCCAGACAAGAGGGAACAAGTGGTCAACAACAAATGCTTGCGGTGTACCCTCAACATAATGCTCAGCAAGTTTGGGATTCATCGGAGTTGGGGTGTCCGAGATATAAGACAAAACATTACAAAAAATTTTAATGTCGTATCGAAAGAATCACCTAAAAATTAGGATTTTTGCTCTACATTCCATATTCCATACACATCAAGTTATTTCCAAAATGTTTATGTGATGTAACGAGCTTTAGTAGATGCATATATGTGTGCAACAAGTTTTTAGTTTGGCTCAAACATTTCAGCAGGGTAGGGAAAACATTGAATGTCGTATCCCTGTGAATCAAACCTTAGGTATCAACAAAAGAGAAGGTTCCTCAAAAATTTTTATATTCGCATGGACCGACAACTCGAAGGTTGAATTTTATTGAACTGAAATGGAACATGATCATGATGACACCTCGTGACTCTCCTGACTTGCCGTACGTGGTTGACCATGACATTGATTTTGAGAATAGTTCTTTAAAAATCGTAATATCAACCAGAATATTTCTTTCGCTGTATTCCAAGAATGAGGCTATTCAGGCTGATGGGCCTACTCATGTGGGAGGGATTTCCTGTACTTCTATTTGGAACATCAGACAAGAATAGAAAGTTTCATCCATTTTGTGTTGCTATTACATCAAGTGAAACAACTTCTGACTATAGTTTTTGTTTTAGAGCAATACATAAATCAACTGAAGCTTTCCAACCTAAATTCTTACAGCAGACTGTGTCGAAAGTATTTCCAATAGATTCACCGAGGTTTTCGGAACTTAATATCAACGTGTTAACTGCTGGGCCCCTGTTTTAAAGGTATTAAAATGGGCATGCATTTATTAACTCACTGTAGGCAAAAAGACATTTTCTCACTCTTTTCAAGCGAAATGCAAAATGGGAGAACGTCTCACTTTTTAAGAATTAACCATCACCGATTAAATGAAACTACACTGTTTATGTAAATACTTCACTTAACAAAAAGCAGTATATATTTGGCTGTGGTATGTATAATTTGTGTAGTGGTAGATTATGAAAACAGTAAGATTATCATATCTGAAGATTTTACTCATATATATTAAGCAACACAAAACTCAGCACTCTTTTAGCGGCTCGTCTTTTTGTAGGTAGTGGTAATAATAAGAACGGTAGTATGTTATTTTTCATGACAATAAAAGCCCATTCAGTCGTACTCAAATAAACATCCAGAGAAGCAAAAGGACTACTAGTGTAGCAGAATTGTGCATACATATGTATGCTGGTATGGATTTAATGTATAGTAGCTTGTTGTATTAAATAGTTGTATACCGTTCTTGAAAGGTGGTCTGAGGAGCGCGACCCTTGCTCAGTTAACTACAAGGAATTCAGTTTGAAACCAGTGAGCGATCTTAAACTACAAACTGCTGCATATAAGTGGAATGATTCAGGTAAAATTAAGTACAGAACTTCGCCCGATAAGCAAACGACGTTCTACTTCATACCATCAACCGGAAGTGCCAAACTAAAGGAACGTGACATAGAAAAGTATATTCGATTGTATACAAATGCCAGTTGGAAGTCGTTTGAAGGTTATAGAAAAAGTATCTGTCGTTTCTGGAAAGTAGAAATGAATTTTGATAGCTGGGAAAGTGCAACATGCACCTGTCGACGGTTTCAAAAAGAATACATTTGTAAGCATGTAATAGGGATAGCTGTAAGAAACAAAAAATTTGATTTGAGACCTGAAGCAAGGGATGTACGATTGGCCAAAAGAGAAAACGTGGTAGACCAGAAAAAGCAAAAAAAGCATTGATAGTTCAGTAGATTGGTATGTTGTAAATTTAATATCATGACAAAGTTTATCGTATTCATAAAACGCATTAAAAATTTTTAATATTTCGAAAATTAACTATAAAATGTTGTTAGTCAATTATTTTTCTTGTTAATAATGTTATGTTGTATCTTAATACACAGATTTTTGACCAGTGACAATGTATGAAAATAAGTGACATTTTTAAATAAAAGGTGTAATTATGTACAAAAAAAGTGAGACGTTCTCCCTTTTTGCATTTCGCTTGAAAAGAGTGAGAAAATGTCTTTTACAGTGATCATAAATATTTGTGCCAAATAAATATATATAAAAGATTTTATTCATGAAAGTGTTTTAGTATATAAAATAATTACAACTGTTGTCAAACCACCATCAGAATAAATAAAGTTGGGGATTTTTATTTAAATATCAAATATTTTCCTTATTTTTATACTAACAGACATTAACAGCGTCCCGCGACCATATTTGCCAGCATTCCCAGCATCGTCAGCGACGTTGACTTGCGAATCCCAAAAAATTTCCATTTTTCACTGTTGCAATCTTCATCGCTCTGAAATGAAAGCTGAGTTGAGTCCAATACTAAGTCATTAATAAGCAAGTTTAACAGCAATGAATATTCCCCCAATTACAATCATTCCTATTGGAGTGCACTCGAGTGGTAATAACTGGGATGAAAGAGGTTCCAAACGTGTTGTTACAAACTGTTGCCAAAATCCGAAGTTGTTGATGAATCTCAAATTTCATTTGAAGATCCTTCACACAGTTTTTCTGAGAAGTTATCAAGGTTTTCATTGTCACGTTGAAAATCTGAATGAACTGGATATTTATATACATTTCAATAATTAATGCGCCAAACGCAGTTGTCCCTATCAACATTTCTGCAATACTTCCTACGACAAGAACTAGTGGATCTGAAAAGTCCTTCAAAGTTTGATACGGTGTCGACCCAAAATGCTAAACTTCGTTTCGAAGAATTATAAAATTATCCCGTTGAAAAATACAAATGCAAACATTACTCACGCAGAAAAAACAATAATATTTTAAATCGGATCAAACGACTGGGAATAACTTGAGTCATAATGGAAACCTGGCATTAAAACAAAGCCCCCCTATTCATTATGGAAGGACGTATTACCACCGTTTTGTATTGGTA
>LJIJ01003771.1:0-17592 GCA_001718145.1 Orchesella cincta | reverse complement strand
TTGGTTAATGACAGGAGAGATGTACGTTCCGATATAAGATTACTTTTGTTCAGAAGGGCGAACGGAAGTTATGAAGAAAGTGTAATAATTAGGTATTGAAAGTTGAGACGTGTGAGATATCAATTATTGTAGCTCAACATAAATGCGTTATCTTTTATTGGCAACTCGGGCGGTTTATGCGTCAAATTCATTTGTTAGTAAATTTCATCTTAAACTAAATAAGCATATATTATCTACTTAGTTAAACAGTTTGACTTGTTATTTAGCATTTTCAGGCATTTTAGCAGTGAGCATTCTTACAAGTTTTCGGTATTAGGTTTTCTTCGCAAGTTTTCATCATAATGTTACTATTCTTGTGTTTCTTCTCAACACTTCTTCCAGTTTTTTCTTTCCTGGCCATCAAAAAACACGTATATTTTAACCCTAACTAAAGTAGCAAGGTATAAATCAATGCAAATTTTATTCCTCACTGGTAAACTCTTCGTCACACCCCTTTTATCATGATTTTCGCCACATGGCTGCACCAAGTAAAGTACACAACAATTGTTTCAGCTTTGACGACTTCTAAATCTTTTCAGCTTTTTGGAGCGTCTTGCTCCACCATAAATCGGATCTTTGTGATAGCTTTCTTTCTGCGCATAAAGCTTAGTCTCTTCTAAATTTTCGAGTTTGCTCAAATACGACCATAACCATCCAAATTAATGTTCTCAACGTTGTGTCCCAAATTTCTTAATTTTGGGTTTTCCTTGCTCACTCTCCAGTAAATTTGGTCTAGCAGGCCCTTCTTGCTCCGCACGTAAACCCATAAAACATTAGAGAGGCGAACCAGCCGTTCAGAAAACTATTAATGACTGCACAGGCTTTCCACGGGAGGATTGGATAATGATCATCGCACTCATCTCGAGTTGCTGCGATTTGGCCTCACTGGGTAAGTTTTGAAGACGCATCGTCTGCGTCAGACACCTCAACCGTAAGTGAGGATGCTGTGTGTTAACAACTCGCGGTCACTGAGGTCGCTAAGGATCTACGTGCAAATAAACCTTCAGCTGGTCCCGTACTTAGAGAGCACAGATATCAGCTTCTTCAGGTCAACATCATGATATCTCATTGTGGAAGGCTGAGTTAATGTAATTTTCAAGTCAGAGCCAGGTGAGGAGTCCGGAATTGGAGATGTCGTAGTCTGCCAAGCCCCAGGTTGCATCTATTTCCCCCAAGGAGTGAGGATCGCAGTTTGGAATTGTGGTGGAGGAGTTGAAATAAACTCACAGAAGCTGCTTGGATGCAGGCCTATTACGTCATAAACATGATTCCTATAATACATCTTATATATGTTCGATCTGATGCCGATTTCGTCATCACTCGAGCCTCAATGTTCTTTTGTATTGGAATGGAGTGTCAATCGTGAACGTAATCTGGAGGGTAAGGAACGCGTTAGAAATGTGGTAGGAGTCCCCAACTTCGCTCCAACTTGTGCGGTTGAGGAAACGGCTCAACAGTTGAGGTGTATTAAAAATACGCGTTTTGAGACAATACGGAAGGGACGTGAATTTGATCCGCGACTCATTGGCGTGGAGTGGATGCCTCCCCCCGCCGGAGCTTTGTAGGTCGACGTCCAGTATCCATCGAGCGAACTGGAATGTCTCTAATGCTTCGGTGATTAGAGATTTTGCTGTCGATTTACACCTCGAAGTTGCAAAAGATGAAAAAGGAATGTATTCCATGAGAATTGAACACCTTCAAATCTTATAAAATATGATTAGATTTTGAAGTGAATAGGCTAGTGAAAAAACCGAGAGAAGAAGCAACTTACAAGTGATTAATAACAAGGTCTTCTTTTCCTCAAGTAATTGATTTATGAATGAACTTGGTTAATTAACGAGTGGAAATCTGAAGGCGCTCAAATAAGCCAACATTTCTCCAAATCTGCAAAAATAAAGGTCACCCATCTGTCATCATCATCCTTAATCTCGGCACTCATTGATTTAAATGATCCACCTCAGGAAACATTGAAGAGCGTTTGCAGACATTAACACATCCTGATTCGCTGCTTCTCCAGTTATTTTATGAAACTGTTCACCAATTATCTTGATTGGCAGCTCCTACATCCAAACTTGATTTGAAAACCTTGACACGTTTAGCACCATTTAAGTTGGCCATTTTCGTTATCTGCCCACTGCAAATGAAAATCACAAAACAGAAATCAATACTTTTCCTCCCTTTTTTAATCACATCAGTAAATCAAATGTTAACGAATCGTGGTTATTAACCAATAAAATTAGTCTGTTGAGTTGCCAATGGCATATTGCAAGGTATCAGCTTTACCTGTTGTGTTAGGTTGTCCGTTGTAGCAAGTACTCTTGACATTGAGATCTACCTCATCCACCAAGCAAAAGCACACCGCACCACAGCTGATCATCATGATCCGTCATTGCATTTTCTGTGAAATTACTTGTCTCACCGGATTTTACTTCTTATTTCAATTAAATATGTCTAGTGATCTCACAACGAACTGAAATAGTGAGGAGAACAATCATCCAGATTCTCTTCCAAATGGAGAGGTTTTGTTTTCACTTTAATTTGATTGCTAAAATTAACCATGGTTTAAACTGAAGACGTTATATTTTAAAACAGAAGCTCTGTTCCTTTCCAGCGTGGGTGGGATGTCCTTCCTCTTTGGCTTCGGAGTGCTGTCTCCACCGCCAAGAAAAAGGATGCGGACGCTTCGACAAAGGAGTGACGCCCAGTTTGAAATCAGATCGGAGTCGCCTCGCATCTCGAGCCCTTCGTGGGGAACATTTTGTGCTTTTACTGGATGCGGAATCTTTGTTTTTCACCATTTGGAAGTTGATGGGAGTTAAAATGTAAGTAATTTGCTTATTTATTGCAGACTAGCCAGTTTACTGATTGAAAAACTGTTTGTTTAATTTCGCAGCCTCAAGAATTCAGACAGAAGTCAGGGAAATGCTCCCGAGATTCCAAAACGAGCCTCCAAAGTCGAGGACAGAGTTCAAAAGCTTGACTGATCTCCTTCAATACGTTATCGATGAAGATGAGAAAACTAAGCAGCCAGCCCAATTCTAACAATCATGATAATATAGAATAGGCTAGGATTCAAATCAATCAACTAAATATTTGATACAGTATTTTCTACAGTTGATAAGCTCAAAAAGTGAAGAATGACTGATAACATAGATAGTTTGAAACTTAACTAATTTGATAAGAAAATTATAAATAAAAAAAAACAAAGAACATACATCATTTTAAAATGGTTTCTTCTTCATCGTTATCATTCTCATCATCCCAACTGCTACAGACGCTCGATATTGGATAGTCCATTTGAAACCTCAGGATGAATAGGTTGACATTTCCCACGTGAGTTGCATCCGCAAGCGGAAGACAAGAAACATTCTATCCGTGGTGAATTTTGAGTGATTGGATGTACTTTGTTTTTTATTTTATAATTTTATAAATTAGTTAAGTTTCAAACTATATGCTTTATCAGTCTACATCTTCACTAGTTTTGAGCTTATCACTGTAGAAAATAACTGTATCAATATATTTAGTTGATTGAATTTGAATCCTTAGCTTCATTCTATTTTTTATCATATTGTTAGAATTGGTGCTGGCTGCTGCTTTAGTTTTCTCATCTTCATCGATAACGTATTGAAGGAGATCAGTCAGCTTTTGAACTCTGTCCTCGACTTTGGAGGCTCGTTCTTTGGGATTCTTGGCAGCATTTCTCCTGACTTCTGTCTGAATTCTTGGAGCTGCGAAATTAAATAAACAGTTTTTAATCAGTCCATCAGTACAACTGGCTAGTCTCAATAAATAAGCATAAATTACTTACATTTTTAACTCCCATCAACTTCCCAAATGGTGAAAACAAGATTCCGCATCCAGTAAAAGCAAAATGTTCCCCACGAGGGCTCGAGATGCGAGGGCGACTCCCGATTCTGATTTCAAACTGGGCGTCACTCCTTTGTCGAAGGCGTCCGCATCCTTTTTCTTGGCGGTGGAGACAGCACTCCCGAAGCCAAAGAGGAAGGACATCCCACCCACGCTGGAAAGGACAGAGCTTTGTTTAGGAAATTATAAACGTCTTCAGTTTAAACCCATGGTTAATTTGTAGCAGTCAATTTTAAAGTGAAAACAAACCTCTCCATTTTGGAGAAGAATCTGGATGATTGTTCCTCCTTCACTATTTCAGTCGTTGTGAGATCACTAGACATTTTAATTGAAATAAGAAGTAAAATCCGTGAGGAGCAAGTAATTTCACAGGAAAATCCAATGACGATGATCATGATGATCAGCTGTGGTGCGGTGTGCTTTTTGCTTGGTGGATGAGGTAGACAATGTCAAACTTGATACAACGAACCTACACAAGCATAGCTTGCATTGGCAACTCAACAGACTAATTTTATTGGTTCATAACCACGATTCGGGACATTTGATTTACTGATGTGATTTAAAAAGGAGGAAAGTATTTTGATTTCTGTTTTGTAATTTTCATTTACCAGTGGCAGTTAACAAAAATGGCCAACTTAAATGGTGCTAAACGTGTCAAGGTTTCAAAATCAAGTTGGATGTAGGAGCTGCCTCATCAAGATAATTGTGAACAGTTTCATAAAATAACTGGAGAAGCAGCGAATCAGGATGTGTTATGTCTGGCAAAACGCTCTTCAATTTGTTTCCTGAGGTGGATCATTTAAATCAATGAGTTCCCAGATTCTTTATTTTTAAGGATGATGATGACAATGATAATGACCATTTTTGCAGATTTGGGATGAAATGTTGGCTTATTGAGCGCCTCAGATTTCCACTCGTTAATTAACTCAAGTTCATCATAAATCAATTACTTGAGGAAAGAAGACCACCTTGTTATTATCACTAGTAAGTTGCTTCTTCTCGTTTTTTACTAGCTTACTGTTCACTTCAAAACTAATCATATTTTATAAATTTAAAGTGCTTTCAATTTCTCATGGAATACATTCCTTTCTCATCCCTTTTGCAACTTCGAGGTGTAAATCGAACAGCAAAATCTCTAATCACCGGAGCACTAGAGTCCCATTCTAGTTCGCTTGATGGATACTGGACGTCGACCTACAAAGGCTCCGCGGGGGAGCATCCACTCCACGCCATGAGTCGCGATCCAATTCACGTCCTCCGATTGT
This sequence comes from Orchesella cincta, assembly GCA_001718145.1. Classification (NCBI taxonomy): domain Eukaryota; kingdom Metazoa; phylum Arthropoda; class Collembola; order Entomobryomorpha; family Orchesellidae; genus Orchesella; species Orchesella cincta. The sequence goes on along the minus strand of LJIJ01003771.1, from coordinate 12,421 downwards.
CTCAAACGCGTATTTTAATCCACCTCAACTGTTGAGTCGTTTCCTCAACCGTCACAAGTTGGAGCGAAGTGGGGACTCCTCCACCCATTTCTAACGCGTTCCATTTACCCTCCAGTTACCGTTCACGATGACACTCCATTCCAAGAAAAAACATTGAGGCTCGAGTTGATGACGAAATTCGGCCATCAACTCCGACATTTAAGATGTCATGTAGGAACATGTTTTATTGAACCTAATGAGCTCAACACGCAGCTTTAACTGGTGAGTTTATTTCACTCCTCCACCACATTCCAAATTTAAGAATCCTCACCCTCCTTGGGGAATAGATTCCAACCTGGGCTGTGGCAGACGACGCATCTCCCCCATTCCTGACCTTCCTCACCTGGAGCTGCTTGACTTTGAAAACTTTACATTTAACTCAGGTCTTCCGCATGAAGATGATCATGATATTGATCCTGAAGGAGCCCTGGATATTTGGCTGCTCTCTAAGTACGGATCCCAGCTAAAGGGGTTGATTTGCCAACGTAGATTCCTTGAAGCGACCTCAGTGTCCGCGAGTTGGTTGAACACAACAGCCCCTCACGTTTCACGGCTGAGGGTGGTTGAAGCAGGGACGGATGCGGTGCTCAAAAACTGACCCAGTTGAGGTGGCCACTCGAGCAACTCGAGTTGAGTGCGAGATCTTTCCAATCCATCCCGTTGGGAAGCCTTGTGCGAGTCATTAATACGTTTTCTGAGACGCTGGTTTCCTTCCGGGTAATTTTTGATGGTGTTTATGTTTGCGAACAGGGAAGGGGCCTGACGCCAAATTTACTAGAGGAGTTGAGCAAGGAAAAACTCCCAAAATTAAGGAAATTTGGGACAAACGTGGTTCTGGTCGCTATTTGGAGCCAAACTGGAAAATTTAGAGGAGCTAACGCTATATGCGCAGCAGATGAACTATGCAAAAGATCCGGAGTTGGTGGAGGAGACGCTCCACAAAGCTGAAAATGGATTTGAAGTGTTTCCCAAGCTGAAAAAGATTGTTCTAGTGATTAGCCCTCTACCTGTGGCAGCCATGTGCAGAAAAGTCATTATGGAAAGGGGTGGACGGAGAGTTATCCAGTAAGGAATTAAAATTTGCGTTGATTTAACTGCTATTTAGTTGATGGTTAAAATAATATGATGTTTTTTTGGAATGCTCAGAAAACAAAAGGACTGGAAGGAAGTGTTTCAGATGGAAACACGAACGAATTGTGAAGAAAACTAACACAAAAAATTTGTAAGACTGATCACAAATGCCGAAAACTAACTAAATAACAATCTAACTGTTTAACTCATCATAATATATGCTATTTAATGTTTTAAATGGAATTTCTAAAATGAATTTGCAAAATCCGCCCGAATTACAATACAAAATATAACCATTTATTTGAGCTACAATAAATTTAATCATCCTCACTCTCACTTTCACACCTAAAATTATTACCACTTCTCTCATAATCCCTCGATCCATTTCTGAACAGAGTAATCTTTTCTGGAACTAAATCTTCCCCATGTTCATACCCAAAATAGAGGACAATCTTTTGAAGACAAGGCACAAGTTCAAAGCCCCGTCTCAACCTGGTTTCTGTCCTGCCACTATCCCTCGGTCGTTTTTGAGCATGCATAACGATCTCCTCCAAGTTATCACATTTCTGCTCCACAAACTCCCAAAAGCAGTGGGCTCCACTGTAAACCAATCGCGTACTGATTTTCTTCAACTTGGGAATTTAACTGGTGGTTCGGAGAAACTCTCAGTTTTGAGAAATCCATCTGAATCCATGGCTCGAATGTGGAGTCTCAGATGAACCAAAGTAGGTGCGAATAAGTTGATATTATTGATAGCTCTGAAGATACCCCTAACTCCAAGCCGAACCAGAGGACGAACGGAGCCAGACAAGTGGAGATCTTCCAGAGGTAAATCTAAAGCTGACAGAGTTCCCAGCACGTTCTGATCGGGTGTCGTGACACCAAGACACTTGAGATTAGGGAGATTTTGAACATTGAGCAGCTGGATGTTAGCCTCCGTTCGGAAAAATGTTGCTGAGCAAATGAAAGTCTTGAGCTGGCGACCGTAGCGGTTGAGTAGCATGAAATTGAGACCTCTATTCTCCTCATCTGCCGCTCTGGACCGTGATAATACTCGGTTACGTCTAACAACTCCAAATGATTGAGTGGAGGGTAGTAATACTCTGTGAATAGCACTGTTTCATCTTCAGTTCCTAGAAAAGTGTGGTGGCCCATAACTTTGAGTACTTTTAGAAGAGGGAGACGCTCCAGTGATGAGAGAAGGGTGGTTATCCCATGATCTTCGGTATCACCTGCCCAGAATTTTATTTCAGCGGTGAAGGACGTGACGAAACGGCAGGCGAACCCACTCAAAAGATAGTTTATGAATGGAAGGTAACTTTCTGGGTCAAAACCTCTGTGCTCCCAGTTTTCGTACCTAATTGGGTTTCCAACTTGGAGCTGGAGGCTTCGCAAAGGAAACGGATTGAGTTGAGGGGATGGTTGGTCACCCAGGGAGTAAATGAAGGATACCCACTTGTTCCATTTGAAGGGGGTGTCGAACCACACTTTGTAATTTTCTCGGAGACCCTCAATTAAACGTCGAGGTGGCTTTTCTTCAACAGTGGCAGTCCAACAAACGTTGTGGGTGGTGAGGTTCTCCCAGTAAGCGGAGGGAGAAGCTCCATTCTCCAAAACGGAGTCAATTACGGATTTAGTGGAGCGGTTAACAGCACGCCAAACCAAGAAGTCACCTTCAATCATCTTGTTATTGACGAGCACTTTCAGAACCTGTTTGAAAATGACAAAATTAATTCCAATAAGATTTTTACTATGAATTTTACAAAACATTTTTTTAAAAACTCACCAAAGATAATAATTTATCAGTGATTAAAGTCTTGAACATCTCTCTCCATTCCGGAAGTGTGTTGATAAGTGCGTGGAATTCCTCCGGGCTCAAGTCGGGTAGAATGTGATGATCCCAAATCTAGAAACAAACCAATCACAATTTTAAATTGTTTTCTGTGTTCAATACAAAATAAAAAAGGATGTAATATAATAATTCACTAATTACTTCCGGTAGCAAACTAAAAATTGTGGTTGAGCCAACATCCTCATCAGGATCCCCTTCTTTTTCAACTTGCAGTTCATCGTTCATCAGTCTTTTTTTCTCGTCACATTTATCCTTACTACCAACGGGGTTATCACTATTGCTTAACATATTAACGAGAATTAATTGCAATTAAAAATCTCGGTCGCAGCTCCGTTTTGTTGTGAGTCAGGTGACCGCAAAAAAGAGCCATTCTATCTTAGCGAAGTCAAGATCATGATGATCAGGTGGGTTTTGTTGTGCCTTGCTTTTGGTTGGTCGAGCCACACGTGAAGATGTGAATGATGATGATATGTCTAACCATGGTATTTATGATCTTATAGCTGAATAAACAATGTTAACGATTAATACCAATTTAAATATAGGATTCAATCTCCTTTAATCATTATGTTTGATGGGCTTTTGATTTTTGAACATTTCCTCATATGCGTTCGAAGATTATCCTTGCGAGTATAAAAACATGGACAAAATGGACACTTAAATGTTTGGCCACAGTTTAGAATGTGTCGATATCGATTTGTGTGATCTTTAATGGATGAGAGTTCCTTTTTGCACTTGGGGCATCGGCTTCCATCACTCACTGACGGTTTCCAGGGGTGCATCCTAGATCTAGCTCCTCCAGTGTTCCTTTGTTCTTGGGCTTTTTTCAGTGGACTTTTGAATTGAGGAGGGGTTTGCTCATTGGAGTTGAAGTCGTGGCTCTCCTCTTCTGGAGTTGAATCCTGACTGAACACCTGGATATATTTTAAATAATATTATTGAGTTGTTTCAAACACGAACGTTTAAAACAAAATTAAACGTACTTTGGTGCCATTAAAATCATCCTGGTTATCTTGACATTCCACTTTAATAAAGGCGTACTCAATGTCAAGGGTGTTATCACCCGTTTCAGGAGGAGTTTCCGCTTCAAAAAAATTGTTTGTTTCAATGAAATTGTCGGAATGAGGAACTTCAGGCTGCGGAATTATTTTATCTGTAAATTATCATACATAATAATTGAGATGAACTGTGTAAACTTGTCTTTATTATAACTGTATTTTGCTTTTCATTTATCTTACCCACGAGTATCACTTGACTTCGAATCTTTCCAGTCTTAGAATCAATAGCTTTGTCTTTACTCTCATGGATTTTGCCCCTCAACTCCTCATCCATCCGGGTCAGCTTCCGTTGCAGTTTGGAGAGCTGTTTAAATGTCTCATAAAACTGACTGACAAGGACCTCACATGACCTACATAATTGGGGGCTCCATTGACGAGATTGGTCATGATTCTCTCCTCCCTCGTCCCTTAGAATTTCACACAACGTTTCAGTCGGAAACTTGAGCACAGTCTTCAAAATAAAGAAGGTCTTCAACTGCTCCTGGATAGCTAAGTCCCCTTCAAACACCAAAGCCGATGGAGAAGTCACGGAGGCTAACTCTTCTTGACTAAAAAGTGTCTCAGTTGTCGGTGGAATGGGGTCAGGAATGATAAAGTCCTCACTTAAATCATCAACATTTTGTTCACATTTTACAAAGAGATTATCTCCAGGGGTGGAAGGTAACGGGGAGGCACAAAATACGCGCTAGCCATAGTAAGTTGTCACCAAAACTAAATTGTGTCAGCTTCCAAATTTGGACCACTTCAAAAGATGAACAGGAAAGCGTGTGCTGAGCTTGCTCAAGCAAGAATCACAACAAAACACATCTGATCTCAATCTTGATGCACAAGACCGGCAAAATCACAACAAAAGTAGCTCGCAGAAGATTTGTTAATAATTGTATTATATTTTTTTACGAAATGTTGAATTTAATTTGACCTCCAATTAGTAACCAATTTGAGGATTGATAATGACCATATTTTGATTTAGTTTTATCATTTAAATTAAGAAGTATGGACAATTTGCGAGGTGGTAAACGCCCGAAGCTTTCAAAATCAAGTCTGAATGGAGGGGAGGCTCATCAAGATGAGACGCCACTGGCTGGAGGATCCGACAAAACTATTTTCAGTTTGTTGCCAGAGGTAAGCCATGAACTTTCAAGATGCTTATTGATTAGTGATTTGTTGTTGATTTAATATTTAATTTGCTAGATTTGGGAAGAAATATTGCCCAAGTTGAGTGCAACCGATTTCCTGTCTCTGATCAATTCAAGTCCCGACTTGAATCAGTTTTTCGAGGGGGATAAGACCACGCTTCTGCTACCACTGGTTAGTTAGTACTCAGATAAGTAGTTTATCAGATAAGAACAAATTAAAATATTGAATGTCTTGATTTGTAGGTGCTTCCACTTCTCATGAACTACATTCCTTTACATTCACTCCTCCGGCTACGAGGAGTGGGACGCTCATCTAAATCACTAATTGACGAAGCACTGGAGCATGTCACCAGCTCCATTCCTGGCTACTGGGCATCCACATTCAACCCTGGAAAGATTCACTACCTTGGTCAAAAGCGTGTTTACAAGATTGCCCACTTGTTGAGCAAAAGCCTGGCTTACCAAGGCCCCCCAAGTCTCTCCAAGTTCCTCATTAACAACACGGTGGAAGCGGTAGGAAGTGCAAACCCATTTTTAACACGGTCGTTCAGCATCACCGCCAGAAAACACGAGACCCTACTGATAGGCATACCTGGAGAAGTGCAAAAAGCCACCCGCCTATCATTCATGGCGAGAGTTGGTCACCATTTGAAAACTTTCAAGGCTCGAGTGGTGGCATCAGGTTTTGGTCACAGTGATTGGTATGCCGATGCTGCCCTTGAGTTCATTTCATTACTGCACCACACTCCAAACCTGAGAATACTGTCGATGGAGCCGTGGAAGAACATGCTCCAGCAAGGAACTCGACTTCGAAACACACCAGCTCCAGAGCTGCCGCATTTAGAGCTGTTGGATTTGGGCGTTAGTCTGTTTTTCTACAGGGATGACGATGTGCATCACGAAGCTTATGAAGAACAGTTGCAGACTTGGCTATTCAGACATTATGGAGCTCAGCTAAAGGCTCTAATGTGTACCGGAACTTTTATTAGATCTTATCCTCAATATACGGAAAGGATGAACGCCACTGCTCCCAAAATTTCTCGTCTGAGGGTCACCGGCGTTTGTTTGGAATCTCCAAAGGTTAAGCCGCCTCAGTTGGCCACTGGAGGAACTCCAGTTCATTGGGAAGCGACGGACGGACTTGCTACAATTTTGGAGGACTTTTGAAGGCAATCAACAAGTTTTCTGGACGCTTTGCACACTTGATATATTTGTGAATCTGGAGACGAGCTCGAAAAAGAAAGAGCAGATGGTTGAAATTTGCCGAGGAAGCGCAGAGGTGTTGCCGAAAGTTAAGAAGTTTGGCACGGCCTTGAAAAATGTTGGACTGAGTTGGTTTTTTGAGCTGTTGGCGGCCAAGTTCCCGAATCTCGAGGAGTTGAACCTGTATTCGTATGTATTGGCTAGGAATGAAAGTCTGACACCGGGGATACACGTTCTACCGGCAGAAAGAGGGTTTGAAGCGTTTCCGAAGCTGGAGAGGATTGTGGTTTTGCACAGCCCTGGGGTTCTTAGAAATGCAAGGAAACTCGTAATCACAAGGGATGGAAGTGGAACCAAGAGAATCTTTCGGTAAGATGATACTATTACCTAATTAAAATAATAATGATATCATTATTTATAAGCAGACATCATGAACGTACCTGTTTTTTAGAAGTGTGAGAGACTGGGAGATGCTGGAAGAAAAGGAGAGGGAATGAGGAGCAAGAAAAGACAACCAGGCCCTGGAGGAGTGTGATAAATGGAATTCTTTACAGATATATGTGGCGTACAACTCAATTCTATGTTGGTTCCTAAGTAAATCATGGATCCTATTTTTAAATAAAGCTTATATTTATTAATATACAAAAGTGCTATTATAAATATTCGTAAAAATCGATTTTAATATGTTCCTTATTTTCGCAAGGTTCAAATATCATCACTCATCACTGGACTATCATCATATTTGTAACTTTGGTGTGTTGTATGCTCTTGTTCTCTTTTCAGTTTCAATTTCATCCGGAATAATACACTCTCCAAATTCGTAATCAAAATGAGTTTTCAGATAAGTAACTATTCAGAGGAACTCTGCTATTCACAACTCAAAACCTGTCTAACCCAATTCTCTAATGGTATGAAAGATTCTCTATTCTTGGTGCAGTTCCCGTATCTTCATGATTCCCAAAGAAGTTCTTTCGGGTGCAACAATTACTTATGATGAAGTGTTTGCAACATTCAGCCTCTTCGTAGAAAGACTTGCATCTTCTCATCCTCAGTGCATTTGGTTCAGTGAGAACTAACTGAGCTGGTTTTTACATGATTGTGTCTATATCAGCAAGATTGATTCATAAGATCTCATCATCAAGCTATAGAAAGGAGGAAAACTCTCGCTCCCAACATTCGTGACGTTATTCCCTGCTCATCTTCCTGGACTGGGTTAGTGTCCTCCAAAAGTGGAGGGACGAAAAATTGAAGTTGTGAGAGAATTTGCATAAAACCAAACTAGTTTCAGCTGAAAATCGTAAAAGATATCTGCAACTCTGTGAAATTCTCAGGGTCTGATTATTGAATGACGTCTGGCTTCAGCATTTCAGCTTTCTCAAGTCTAATTAACTCGTGCAAGCTTTGGAAGTTCACCATCGACAAGTCCTTTCATCGTATTAATCATGAATGCAAACTCTCTTCTAACCGCACAGGATGGCAAAAATGACTAATAAATTAATTTCTACATCTAGCAACCCCAGCATTTTGCAATAGTAAAGAGGTGCTATCTTTGATCCTCCTCATTATTACACTAAATTTGATCTGCGAGCCTGATATCTCACCATAAAGTCTCAGCTTTTTAATTAGAATGACGTACTTTGAGTTTTTAATGCTGAAATCTATTCTTTTCATCAAATTTTAGACCAGTATAAAATGGCCAGCTCTAACTAGCGAATCTGTCACAGTTCATTTGCTTACGAGTTCATTCCAAAGTTTGGTGCTTGATTTCTCCTACAAATTTCCAAATGGCAACGAAGTACGGAAACGTTTACCTAACTGAAGCAGACACCTACACGGGAAACGAACTACTTCCAGTTCTCTTTTCCAACTTGGATTTCAAGTTGTACGACAAAAATGGAGAGTATTCTCCACTCAATACTCAACTCCAAGACGTTCCCTTTTCAATCCAATTCAAGCTTTCTCAAGTTGATGAGAATGGAAATAACTTTGAGTTCGAGGGAAAGTTCCAGATGCCTTTGAAACTGGGCGAGATGGAACACCAAGACTTCGAGGGTGTTCCCAACTCCAAGAAAAATGTGCTACAGTTCTTAAAACATCACAAACTCGTGTCAGATTCGGATCCTGATGCATTTCTTATCATGAGAAAACTTAACTCCGCTTTCTTCATCGCTGCAACCTGCCCCGGCTGGAAAATCTCGGAGATGCCACTTCTCGCCATGAGCTTGGATGCCCTTTTTATCCTGGATGATCACATGGATAAGGATATGTCTCAATTGAACATGGATTTTAAACAAGGTCTTCATTTTCGTCAAGTTATATCTTCAGTATTGGAAGGAGAAGCGTTGGAGACGGACTCACTTTATGAACTTCCGGAAGTATTCCAAAAAGTAGCAAACGTGATGATTGCTATTCGCCAACAAGTTTTAAAGAAAGGCTCGAAAAACCTAGAGCATTTGGCTCCTCTTCTCAACTCGTACAAAGAACACATCCACGCCGTTTGCTTGGAGGGCTGTCGCGAGTGGAAAGAAAAGGAATCAGCCACCATGTTCCAGGTAGCTCAACAAGAACTCCGTTTGCTTACTTCGGCTGTGATTTTGGGTCTCGAAATGATATTGTTTGGTCAGGGAATAATTGTTCATGAAACTGTGAGAAGTTCGTTCATCTTTTTTCTGAGGTCGTTAACCCAGCAAGCCAGTTTGGTGAATGACTTGATGTCACTGAAAAAGGAGATGGAAGATGGGATGAGCTGCAATGCCGTTTACTTGCGTTATAAAAGGGATGGGTTAAGAATTCAAGAGGCGATGGAATGGGCAGTGGAGGAAATCACCAGGTTGACTCAACTCATTTGTGATACTGGAGAAATGCTCATTTCCCTTTACGATGTTGTCAAGTCCATTATGCAAGGGAATATGCAGTGGTATGGGATTACGGAGAGATATCATCCGGATATGATTTATGATTGTTTGATTAAAGTATGACACCGTAAACCCTGATGAAAAATAAAATAAAAACTTTTTAACATAGCGTTTTTCTGTATTCTTTTCCAATTTTATTTGCTCTTTTAATTTTTGTAAGGGTGATTAACATTCATTAAAGTGTTATGAATTTCTGGCACAAATACTCCGTTTTTTGCAAAACTGGTCGTTTCATAATGTGCTTTATTTCTATTCCTTCTGTGAGGGCAAAACGCCCGCTTAGTAAATATTCAAATCATCTTCTTTGTATTTTTGGAGAATGGAATGACCACCAGGAAATCTGCATCAACTTTGCAAATATCGCTTCCGATTCTGTAGCAGATTTCTCACTCATTACCGTGACCTAGTAAGCATATTTTATTCTCTCCTCTTGGATCTATCATTATGCTTATGATTGAGAGTCCAAGAGGAGGTGCATGATAATGACAATACAGGTAAAATAGGAAATGCATACCATTTTACATCTATTTGTATTAGCAAGCTAAAGCAAAGACAAGCATAAGATTTAGGTGTAGTAGCTGCTCCTTTTAGGTAGTAGTTCCAGTCCATTCGTCACATGGAGTGAAAAGTAATGTCAAGTAGTGGGCACCAAAATGCTGTATAAGGATACATTGAGTATATGATGCCCACTACTTCACAAGTGTTTACGTGAATTCTAGCTGTTGAGTTTCCCCTTTGATGGCTCTAATGCCTGATGATGATGACGACACTTTCACTACTTGATTTATGCTAAATTGTCCAAAATGACGTTCCTTAATTATTGGAATAATTAGCACAAACAACACAGCAATAAATGTGACAGTTAACAGGTTTTATTTCCATAAATAAAGCTGACAGGGACCTAACTCAATAACTGACTCACTAACTCAATTAACTACTACTCACTCGCGTTGCTTGTGATGATTTCACGTTAGACTGGTGTTGGTCCGCTCGCATTTTCTCCTTGACCTCTAATCCCATTCTTCTGGAATGATCTACCACCTTCCCTGTCAGCATGCAACAAATAGCATAACACATATTCAAAAATGATAAAACTTCTGCATCTCAAATAACCCCTCAGTTTTCATTGGCACAACAAGGACCTAAAGCATCCATTATTTTTAGTGTCGAAATAGGATATTTCTACACCTTACTCTTTGCATTTAATTTTTGTTAAATCCTCTGAAAAAGGTTCTCTTCTTGGTACTATAATTACGCGCGTTTTTTTCTGTTTTTCCCAAACTCTTTTTGGGGAGAGTCCTGGTCGTTTATCTAGAAAGGAAAAAAATGCCCTATAGTATACGTGTCGCATATCCCATGCTAGCATTTTTGTCCACCATGCGCACCCAACACTTGTATCTGTTACTGGTAAATCAATGATTTGATCGGAAGTCCCTATTAAGTAGATTTCATACAGGAGTGTTATCATCCGTAACCTTCAAATTTTGCATGACCATTTTTAAATCAATTTTTAATATGATATCTTGAAAGACCTTATAAAACTACGAGGGACATATTTTTATTTAGTCGAAAAAGTTTCAAATAACGGAGCTAGCGCCCTCTAAAGTTTTGACCGGAACGCGATAACTCCTTTAAATATTGACCGATTGACATGAAATTTGGTATACAGGCTATTAAACAAAATCGTAGGATGGTGTTTTCTGGATTTTTGAAAATTCGAATTTGGGCGGAGAAATTAAAGTTTCAAAAATATTTTTTAGTAATTTAAAAACAAGTACAGGATCCTTCTACACACTACCCAAGTATAGCTAACACGTAATTTATAAAAATTATTTCGAGTTTTTAAAAATTCATAGATGGCGCCAAACTCATTTTTCAAAATTTGTTATCTTTTTTACCATACGTACTTAGACTGCTATAAAAGGAGTACACCAAAACAAATTTCATCCAAATTGGTTGATTGGTTTACGAGATATTCGAGTCCAAAGTTTTGAAATTTAACCTACATTTTCTTATGCAAACTTATAAAAACGGACTCCCACAACTCATTTCTGGAGCCAGAAACTGAATTTAATAATTAGTTTAGTAATAAATAGTTTATAAATAAATTCACAATAACTAAAAATGTGAAATTTTTTGAAAACACCTTGTCAGAAATCACTCAAGGAGTCCGAATATGCAAGTCCCATCCTTCTACGACTCTTAGTTTTGAGTAAATCACGTCCCTTCAACTGGACCAATGGAGTTCCAATGGGTGCCACCAGAGAAGGACTTCATTTTGAAAATTGAAAGAAAACACCTTGTCAGAAATTACTCAAGGAGTCCGAATATGCAAGTGTCATCCTTCTACGACTCTTAGTTTTTGAGTAAATCGCGTCCCTCCAATCTGACCAATGAGTCCAATAGGTGCCACCAGAGAAGGACTTCATTTTGAAAATTGAAAGAAAACACCTTGTCAGAAATTACTCAAGGAGTCCGAATATGCAAGTGCCATCCTTCTACGACTCTTAGTTTTTGAGTAAATCGCGTCCCTCCATTCTGACCTAGAGTCCAATAGGTGCCACCAAGAAGGACTTCATTTGAAAATTAAAAAAAACACCTTGTCAGAAATTACTCAAGGAGTCCGAATATGCAAGTGCCATGCTTCTACGACTCTTAGTTTTTGAGTAAATCGCGTCCTCCAATCTGCAATGAGTTCCAGATAGGTGCCACCAGAGAAGGACTTCATTTGAAAAAAAAAACACCTTGTCAGAAATTACTCAAGGAGTCCGAATATGCAAGTGCCATCCTTCTACGACTCTTAGTTTTTGAGTAAATCGCGTCCCTCCATTCTGACCTACGTGGTCCAGATAGGTGCCACCAGAGAAGGACTTCATTTCGAAAATTAAAAAAAAACACCTTGTCAGAAATTACTCAAGGAGTCCGAATATGCAAGTGCCATGCTTCTACGACTCTTAGTTTTGAGTAAATCGCGTCCCTCCCATCTGGCATATGAAGTCCAGATAGGTGCCACCAGAGAAGGACTTCATTTGAAAATTAAAAAAAAACACCTTGTCAGAAATTATTCAAGGAGTCCGAATATCACATTGCCATGCTTCTACGACTCTTAGTTTTTGAGCAAAGATCCGTACCTTAATTTCTGACATGTTA
>LJIJ01003770.1:0-17596 GCA_001718145.1 Orchesella cincta | reverse complement strand
GAACCTCATGTATACCATTAGATAGAACCGATACCAGACTTAGACCATTGATCAAGACGTAATGTTGATTTGAGAAGATGGACAAGGATATATTAAAAATGAGTTTTATAAGTTTAATGATTCTAGAAAAATAGCGGATGAAGTTGGGCAACGAGATACTGTGACTGGACTGGAACTACCTGTATTCATTTGAATGCTTTCATATGGAAATCAGACAATTCGTACGAGACATTTGAATTGTAGGGAGTATTGTAGGGGTTAGATGCAGATGGCACCTAAGATGATTGTGAGCAGAAAATGCTCAGTTTTTGTTCTTCATGCAAGTAAACCATTGCTACAAGTAAATTGTGCGTTTATATGCTTATATTAATGAGAAAATAATGATAAGGGGAATAATTGATTATGGTTCACTAATTTGTATTACATCTGTCAACGAAATGATATTTCATCACAGTAAAATAACAGTAACAAAATAAAATTAACAAAAGTCATGACTAGAAACAAATTACAATTTGAACAAGAAAATATTAATTGGAGTAATGAGAACGCGAATTCTTCCGTTGAAGTCGATGACGGCCAAGTATCCAGGTAGTCCAGGGTAGAGGGAGACGGGTAGGCAGCTCGAATGAAACTCCGTTTAGAAATCCATCCACTTCGTCCCATCCTTCCTGGAATTTTCCTCAGAGATTGTTTCGATGGTCGCAGACAAAGAGGTTTCCTTCAGAGTCCACGTCAAGTCCAGATGGTCGGTAGAAGAAGCATTTGCCTCAGAGATGAAGATCCAGCTGCCGCTTCACATAGAATTTTGCGATCGTCCTTCCAGTCAAGTCCAGTTTGAAAATGGAGTTGTAGTTGAAGTCCGAGATGTACAACAAGTCTCCTGTAAACCAAGCAAAAAGAATTTACCAATTACAATTAATGTTATTCTCATTCACAACGAACGAATAATAGAATCATCAAATCAACACGTCATAAATGTATATACCTGTTGGATCAAATGCGAGTCCTCTTGGTTGGCGTCGTTTAGTAGGCTTCTGAGACAGCTTCCGGTTTTCTTTCTTCTTATAAAAGTCATCAAAGTGGTCCAGTAGAGTCCTTCCTTGGTGAAAAATTGGACCCTGGCATTCCGGCTATCTGCAACGGCGACGAGAGAACTTCCTTCCTTGTTGTGTATCGCGATGCCCCCATGGATAGAAGAGTTGTCCAGCGTTGCTTCCTTTCGATCCAAATCTGAAGAGGAACTGTCCGGTTGTCGTGCTGAAGACCTGGACCCTGTGGTGTGTCCTTGTCCGTGACGTAAAGTCGGTCGTTTCCGCATCAAAAGCCAAGGCAGTGGTCGGTAGAATTTTCCGGTTGAGATCCAAGTCCTCCGAATTGAGACTGGAAAGAGCCATCAGGTCCAAGAATGAGCACCACGTTGTGTTCCCGGTCTGCAACATAGATCTGCAAAGGAAAATAGAACGAAACAAAATGTTAATATAAGTGAATTTAGTTGCAATCGTAGGAGAAACGAGAAACAGCTCATGTTCAAGCACCTGTTCAGTTTTGGAGTTGACGGCAATTCCGTATTTCCGCGTAAACATCTTCCTGGGAGCTGTAGCTGATGATCCAAATTTCCTGTCGAGTGGATGATGAGGCATGTCTTCTGGTCCAATTTGTTCCACGTCCACGGTCACAACTGTCCTGGCTTTGTAGTGGTTCTGGCTTCCTGAAAATTCAGAGCAAAATAAATTGGAATTAGTACATGGCTGTTTTACGTTGCTCTTTACACCTGTGTCAGTTAAATCAGCTTGTGGCGAGTAGGTCCAAATGTTGTTAAGGAGGCTGCAGCAGTGTCCAAGTCCGTAGGCGCTGGTAAGCTGGAAGGCCAGGAGGAAGTGTTGTCCGAGTCCAATCGCAGAGTGGATGTCGGGCTTCGCAAAATCCAGAAGATGACGAGTTGCTGCTGCTTCCAAGGAGGAAGGCTGAAACTCCTGCAAGGAATAAAACATAAAAAAGTTGACTATCAATATCAGCCAAAATGGCTTACAGCTTCGCTTCAAGACCGTGGACCTCAAATTTACTACCAGGTGAGAAAGTTGTTTGCGCGAGTTCGCAGCAGTAGTGAAGGAATGATTGATCAAGGACAGGAAGTGAGAATGAGACCTTCGGTGGTGGTATTTCAGTGGTGATAGCGGAAACAGTTGTCTCTGCAAGAAAAAAAGAAGAGGAAAACATTTCAGTAGAACAATTAAACTTTCAAATGAAGCAGTTGCATTCTGAGAGAAAGTAACTTACCGCATACGGAAGACGTTGATGTGGTTCGTTGAGGACAGCCAGAGCCAGTTCCAAAGCAATGGTTGATGCTGATGTGGCTTCCATCTTGAGTAGAGGTCGTTAGTCCAAGAAGCTTCAGATGAGATGAATCCAAGAGAGGTTGAGCAGCAGCGCTGTAGAGTCCAAGTGTTTTAGAGTTGAATCCAGAGAGCAGTTGCAGAGACTGATGATTACTCCAAGAGGGTCCAAAGAAAACTGTTGATTTGAAGCGCTTTGTAGCCCCTTTTTATACTCAGCCAGCCTCATTTAACTAATGTATTTTCCATCACGTACTCCCAGACTAAATAATAATGATAAAGAAGTACCTACTTACATGCACGTAATTTTCTTGTGAAGAGGAAACGCATTTAAATGTATGGAGAAAATGTGTATGGAAGATTAGCTGACAAACTTGACATGAAAGGATTATTTCAGGTGTGTGTGGGGTGCGTGTCCAGCTTGCTCTAGCTCGCTCGCTAGTTAATCCCTTGGACGCTAATCCTTTGTACGGTACCTGTTCACTGCTTCATCTATCATATAGCAATGTATGCATTAAACCGATGGCTTAGTAAAAACATTTTCCTTATAACCTGTAAATATAACCCTGTTTATTATTATGTATTATGTGCTTTTCTTTAGTATGCAGCTAATTAATTGCCTATATCCAAAACTCCTGCAATTACAATGACACCGACTTGAGTCGTATATTAAATTCTCATATAATTTTTGTTTGTGCTTTCCTTTTGTTTCATCTGAGTTTTTGCAGCTTTTCCACACAAATACCTACGAAATAGTTGCAATTATATTTTTAAACAGCATCAGTTTTTATTATAATTTGTTGGCCTAAACCACGAGATAACAAAAGGTTGCTTGATACGAATATTTTAATTAAACTAACTTTATAATTATAAATGAAGTTATTTCAGAATTTTTTCTAGAGTTTGAAACATAAAAGTTTTTCTAGTGAGTAATTGTGTGAATAATGTCTGAAAGTTGAACTGTATCAGAGAGAATCAATTCAATAATAGAGTCCTGATCATATTATGAACACCCGAATATTCAGAGCTAGAAAGAGGCTTTTACTTTGTTTCTCTAAACAATCCTATTCAGGAAGAGTTGCAGAGATTGTTGAAGCATGAAGTGAGACTTGTTCAAGGAACAAGACGAAGGACTAGCAAAACTGAAGTTGAATGAACATAGCAGTAGTAGTGACAGAGAATCAAATCGCGAGTGTTTCAAGCTGAAGTTCAGTGTCCAAAACAACCAGATATTTTTGTGTACGTGGAAAATCCTATTCAAACAGACTTGAAGACGCTGTTCAATCCATTTCGTTTCCAGCTCGGTATCCAAAACCCTTCCTGAAGACTTTATGCGACAGCATGCTGGTGGTAAAGGGATGAGAGAAAAGCCAGTCCCACTCTCGTGGTAAAAACGAAGATCACTCTGCTGAAGATGAAACAAACAAGAATAATGGTAGGAAAGGGGAGAGGAAAAAAAAGCCATCCGGAAGAGGTGGTGATAACGATGGTAGTGGAGAAGACAAGCACCCTTTCAAGGTTTCCTCATCCAGCTCACCAGAATCTGCCTCTTCCAGTGAAACAGCTTCAGAAACAAATGACCCACCTCGTCAACTGGTGCAAAGAAATCGGCTTTAACGAAGACCCATCGTAAGTCCAGAAAGAAGCAAAAAGTGGATAATTCAGAATCAAACAAGAAAGAGAGGAAAGTGCCAAGATTAACAAGCATCTTTCTCAATCAATGTCCCAGAAAAAGAAGAAATCTAAAGTGGATAAGGAGGAAACCCCGATTCAAAAGGGTATCTCATTTTCGACCAAGTTGGAAGCCCAGGAGCACCAGGATGGGAAACATCACAAGTCATCAGGACGGAAACCCAAGAAAAGTGGTAGATCCTTCTCCCATGCTGTTCGGGGCCCAGCTTCAATATCCAGTTTTGCGGGATGTCGTCTTTAAGAATTTGACAGAAAGAGAGAAAGATTCAGAGTGGTTAGAATGGAGCAGCTCTGAAGATGAAACTCATGATGAGGACGCCGAAGACATGGAGAAAGCGAAGAAGAACTCCATCAAAGAAGGGCCGATTCAAAAGGATCTCCAGATCTTCATGGATTCAACGCAGCTGCTGGATAGAATCAATACCATTTGAATCCATACACGAAAGTTGTGTGGAAGAAACAATGCGTCCAGATGAAGTGGGTTCCCAGATCGAGAGAATGTATCGGAGTGTGCCTAAACGCGCTAGTGTTTTTCATGACTACTTTGGGCAAATTTTACTCGCTGATAACCATTTTCGGATATGATACTCTGCTCTCTGACACTCAGTAAATACAAAGCTTTTATTTTTAATGAAAATTGTAATGCAAAGTCAAAATCATCTGCTTCTTCATAATCTAGCAAACTAGTCAAACTGGATTTCGCCCAACTTTTTTTTGTAAAGTTGCTTTCTAATGTTGCTTACTCTGTTCATGACCATTTGGGCGGTGTCTTGCATTCTGGAGTTGGGTGTTCAGTACACCGAATTTTACAGCAGATGATTGCGTTGATCAGTTGATATCTTTTTCAGTTTCCCGTTTTTGAATCATGTTCCAATAGCAAATTAAAAATGTTCAAGCTGATATTTATATTCTATACGATTGCTGCGTGTACCCAACACCTTCCAATTTGTAGGATTCTTGTAGTCCTCCATTCGCATGCCACATTATGTGCTGTTTATGAATTTGCAGGTAAGTGAAGAATTCGTTTGTACTGCTCGTAAAGACAAGAAAATTATAGTTTTACATGATTTAAAATATTTATTACAATGGTCAATGTTAAAGAACACGTTTACATAATATGTATCACAGTATTTTACAAAAAAAATTAACAAAAGTCATGACTAGAAACAAATTTACAATTTGAACAAAATAAAAATGTTAATTGGAATAATTGAGAACGCGAATTCTTCCGTTGAGATCGATGACGGCCAAATATCCAGGTAGTCCAGGGTAGAGGGAGAGTCAGTAGGCATGTCGAATGAAAATTCCTTTGAGAAATCCTTCACTTCGGTCCCATCCTTCCGGAACATCCTGAGAGAGTTGTGGCGCTGGTCGCAAGCGATGAGGTTCCATCAGAATCCACATCTTCCACAAGGCCGGTTGAAAATCCTGATTGATGAGGTTGAAGCTTCAGTGGTGGAGCTGGCACAGTTGATGAGTTGGTTCAGCGTCCTTCGAACGAGGTCCAATCGGAAGATGCAGTTTGTGGTTGAAGTCCGTGATGTATAATATGTTCTGTAAAATGAAAAACGAAAGAAACACTCAGTATGACTTTTAAAGCTAGATAAATTGAAACATTATAATGAACACTTAAAACTACCTTTGGATCAAAAGCAAGTCCACGTGGTTGGTTTTCTCAGTGGTGTCTTCCTTCTTTTGGTGGTATGGCGGCTGGTGTTGGTCTTTCAGAGGATGAAAAGGCATCAAAGTGTCCAGGTAGAGTCCTTCCTTGGTGAAGAATTGGACCCGAGCGTTGCGGCTGTCAGCGACGGCGACCAACGAACATCCTTCCTTGTTGAGTATCGCGATGCCCCATGGAAAAAGAAGTTGTCCGCGTTGTTTCCTCTTGATCCAAACCGGAAGAGAAATTGTCCAGTTGTGGCGTTGAAGACTTGAACTCGGTGGTTGTCCTTGTCCGTGATGTACAGTCGCTCACTGGCGTCGTCGAATGCAAGTCCAGTTGGTCTCCTGAATTGGCCAGGTTGAGTTCCAGGTCCTCCGAGTTGAGATTGAAAAGAGCCATCTGGTCCAAGAATAAGCACCACGTTGTGTTCCCGGTCAGCTACACAAATCTGCAAAAAGGCAAAATTAAATGGTTTAAGGTGAAATACAAGCTTAAAGCCAAAAAAAACTATATAGCAACTGCATACCTGCTCAGTTTTGGTGTTAACGGCGATTCCATACGGTTTCCGTGTGAACATCTTCCTTGGAACAGCAGCAGCGGACCCGAATTCCCGATCGAATGGATGATGAGCCTCGTCGTTAGGTGCAATGTGCTCCACGTCTACGCTAAAAACAGTTCTCGTCTTGTGGGTCGTCCGACTTCCTGAAAAACAAGAAAAGAAAAGTTGGAATTAGAGATTGGCTGGTTAGCCTTTACATCCGTGTCATTTCGAATGGATGGAGAAGGAAATTTCCAAATGTTGTTGAGTAGGCTGCAGCAATGGTCGATATCCGTGGGTAGTGGTGATGTCCTTGAAGTCCAAGAGGTTGTGCTCCGAGTCTGCGCAGAATCCGGAAGTTGAAGAGCCATTTTCGGATGGTGAAACCGGAAGACGTGATCCCTGCAAGAAAAGAGAAAAACTCATTTTTAATGTAACAGCTGTAATAATAAAATCAAAACCGACATGTTTCATCATTTTATCTGATATCTGAATGTAAACTTACGCATACGAAAGTCGTCGGAGTTGTTCCTGAACGGTGGTCTGGTCTTCGTCCATCAGTGCAACTAAGGATGAGGTGGCTTCCATCTTGAGAGCTCCAGTAGTCCAAGTAGCAGAGTAGGTTTGCGAATTTCCAGAGGAGATTGATTCCAAGGTTGAGCAGCAGCAGCAGTGGAGAGTCCAAGGGTTTTAGAGTTGAATCCGAGAGAGCAGTTGAGTAGAGTGTTGTTTATCCGAGAAGGTCCAAAGAAAACTGATAATTTGCAGCTCGTGCTGCCCCTTTTTATACTCCAACAGCCTCATTTACCAATACACTTTGAATCACGTACTCCACTTTTAACAAACCTTTCACTTATAGTTTAGTGCTACTAATAGTTTTATGTTCGTTAAAATGATTGTCCAAGCTAAGTACAGAATAATCCCTGCAACAGTATAGAAGAAAAAAGAAAGAAAGGTGAAGTGAAATATCACGGAGTGAAGTGCTACTTATGCTATGGTCAGCTCACCTTCGGGTACTTGCGTGAGAGAAAGGATTAGCTGCGCTCGGTGCTCGCTCCCTAGTCTCTGCTTTACACAGCAGAGCATTAATCAATTTAGGTACCTGCTGCAATTCCTGCATCGCTCTTTGCACCTGTACATTTTAACTCAACTTGTGCTTTCATAAATGTTACTACTTATATTTACAAACATTCGCCAGTCACCCTTTACAGTTTTTTTTATAGGTTAAAACCTGCTTACCAAATACGAACAGTTAAAATACGTATGTATTTCAATTTGACATTTTCTTTTGATGTGGTTTTCAAGTTCAAGCGTAGCAACGAATAAAACAAAGCATAAAAGGAAATCAAAAGGTTTTATATTTTTAAGTATTTTTGTAGAAAGCTGGAAATGTTTGCTGAAATCTAATTGAATTAAGCATCTCAACTTTTATGCATTTTCATCCTCTCACCACCCTGTTGCTTTTTTAACAAATAAAACAGAGGTGACGGAAACTGAATGAAAAATAGTAACGGTAAAAAATAGTAAAAATAGTATATAAAATTTCCAACGCACGCACAACTAATACATTACATCTCATTTTTTAAAAACCTGGAACCTATAATAATATATATGAGTAATGTAGTTAACGCAAAAGAAAACCAAACAGTCAGTTATTATAGTGGGTAAAACCAACGAAACTAAAATGCGTAAAACTAACGGTTACAAATCTAAAAATATGAATCAATTAAGTTTCATGATTGTCTCAACTGAAATACCATATAATGAAATATAGATCACCTTGAAGTAATGGTAGCAGCTAGCATTAAAGTGGATGGGATTAGTACCTTGAAAGGTTAACCAGCGAGCGATCTCTCGTCGGGATGTCGTTTCTCAGTTTTTTTAATCCGTTCACTAGCTCAAGTACCCTTTCCACAAGTTGATGCGTAGCTTACGACGCGAGTTCACCTATCCCTTTACTTTTCTAACCCTGTCAATCTCAAACTTTTAATTTCTCGCACCTTCAGAAATAAATTCACTAGGTATGGATGAACGAAGCAGAAAACGTCAAAATGAAGCGTTTGCAGTTTTTTTTATCGAAGTATGCATCATAGTATATATTAACTACATTCAAACTGCAATGTGATATTCAGACTGCTACGATCTATTGCTTAAATTGAAACACTATATGCATCTTTGCAGACTCTTACGGTAACAAAAGCTTATAATATTTGTGGAAATCGACATGAAAACATTATTTGTCATCATGCTCTCTAACCCTTAGAATCTAAGACTAGGTTTTTTCTATGATGCAATGCATTGCAATGGTAAGGGGCCTGGAGGAATTTTTCATACCCATACTGCAACTTTTAGCAGGCATGCCGAATCTGAGCACTTAAAAATTGTAAAAAAATGGGCATGATCAGTCATAAAACAGTAGTTTGGTCTACTATTTCAAATATTTGTAACTATATATACGTAGCACCACTCAAAGACTTTTGGACTATCGTATGACGCTTTGCTTGTAATATGGTGATTCAGAGCGACTTTGAGAACCTTAGAAATGCTTAGAGATGGCTGTCTAATAGAATGCAGCTCTGGAGGAGCATGAGATGGGCGCCCCTAATGAAGGCACAGTTTCCAGCGAAGTGATTTCCCTATATTGATGTATTATAACATTACATTTTCCATTACATTTTACAAGTCCAAAAAAAGTATTATGTATGAGATTGCATGAATATGAAATAGCTCATATATGCCACTCTGTTTCACTCCCACACCGATCATCATCAAATCAAAATGATAACGCTGCATGTTGTGTACATTCAGCTTTTGCATGGTGAGTTATAGTTATTTTTGATACGCTATAAAACAAAACAAAAGCTGATAACGCAGTGGGCAAACGAAGGACAACCCCCCAAGAAATGCAAAAGCAGCTTGGTGAGGTGAACCAAACTGGAAGAGGGAAGCAAACAGAGTACATCACTGCAAAGGGTGCTTGTCATCGTGTAGGTATATAGCGTTGTGATCCCGTGCATGAGAAAGCCCCTTGAAAGTACGGCAAACGTCTTTAGGCTTCCAATGCAAAGATATTATACGCTTGGATAGCTTTTGCGCTTTTGCACCCGGAAGAGCTCATTGTGAAGAGGATAGGCTGTGAGTGCACAACATTAACCTCACTCATCATTTGTTTTGCAAGTTTTTTAACAAGAATAAAAATAACTTCAAAGTAGAAAGTGCAGTTTGTAAAGAGACTAAGATGGAAGGGAAACCAAGGATTGTGGCTGTAAGTGAGGTATCAGGCGAGGAAAACGTTTCGGCTATAGAAAACTGTGAAGTTACTCGAGAGCCAGAAACCATTCCAGCTGATGTAAACAGTTATCATAGTACGTCCTTCGAATCTTCACAAAGTTCTCCTGACAACGATTCACTCAGCTGTTTGGTAAGTTTGATATTTTATAACTTTTTAATGCTTTTCTTATTAAAAACTAAAAATTAGTCATGTTTTTGCAATTGTTGCTGTAATTGGAAGTTGATAGGACTTTTTGAACTTTATTTCGTGTTTGTTTTTAAGGTTCCATTTGACGAGAGAGACATGGAGCCAATACTGCCTGTAGTTGTAAGCGCTGACTCATCTTGCCTTGAAGACCAGTCTCGAAACGTAGTGGAAAGGCAAGCCTCTGAACTACCAACACTTCTGGAGATTCCAGCATCAACAGCAAGTCCTGG
Source organism: Orchesella cincta (assembly GCA_001718145.1). Lineage (NCBI taxonomy): Eukaryota > Metazoa > Arthropoda > Collembola > Entomobryomorpha > Orchesellidae > Orchesella > Orchesella cincta. The sequence goes on along the minus strand of LJIJ01003770.1, from coordinate 7,662 downwards.
GACCGATTTAGTGAGTGATTGCAACATCGTGGATGAGACTGACACTGATGTATCTGGCGTGAACAAGTCCAACGAAAATGAGCAAAGTCACAAGGTTTCAAGCATTGTTAAAAGTGACTCATTCGAAGTGATTGAGCTGCCGGAAGCAGACCCGGATAACCCTTACATAACCCACTGGGACAGTGACAGTGACGAGCGTTGCACTCCACCAACTTATCTGTTCCCCATTCCCAACAATTCTGGAGAGAGTGGACAGAATCCGGGTGCTTCGAGGAGTCCACGTCGTGACGGATGGGCCGGGAAGAAAGCTCGTGAAGATGAAAAACATTACGGCCGGCGGAAAGCTCCACCTCGTTTCTCTTCCAGGAGATCTCATTTCTCAGGTCAAGGCTCGGTCTACCCAGAAGCGGATCAGCAACATTATGAGCATTATGGACGAAAGCAGACAAGGAAACGGAAGCACTCGGCTAGGTCACACTTCGAAGAAAAGCAGAGAGAACAAGCCCACGAGATCAACATTCAACCAGAGACAAAGATCGTACTAAATTTAGCAAGCGAGTTCATCCTTCAAATTTAGCTGAGGAGGCATGAACGTAGATGTCAGTCCAAGTAAGTAAACTTATTTCTTCTCTACCTTAATTTTTAATAATTTAAACCAAAAACCGTTTGAAGTATGACTTTTTGCAGGGCTGTTGGACTACCTTAACTACTTGCTTGAATTCACTGTGGAGCAGATCTCAGCAACGAACACTAATCTGGGAGCAGCAGGAGTACACGAGCTGGCGTCCGCCATGTCCACAATAATAGTAGAAACTCAGAGCAGGAGTACCTTACCCAGACAAGTTGTGCAGAGCGTATCAGATCATCGTTTGATCCCACGATTCCAAAAGCTGATGGCTGTTGTCAAGACGCTTCCAGCTGAAATGGTTGTAGCAATCCTGGAGTTCTTCAAAACCCGAGTAATTCCAAACGAGAAGCTGAGGAAGATAGAAAACGAGCAGCTCCTAATGAACGTTGGTCTTCTCATGGGCAAAATTACGCTCTACATTCACCGAACGGATCTCGGACTTGATATGCTGTTCAACTTTCTTCTCTACAGACCTCAATCTGCGTATTCGTTTCCATTCGGTCTTCTCTCTGCAAACAGCTTTATCTGTGGCTACAAGGACACTCGGCCTTTCTGGGACTTGTGCCGGAAGCGACAGGCTGTTCTCATGGCAATTTTAAAAAATCCAACCAACGGTGACTTGCGATTTGCTCAGCCGGTGGAGATGGAAGAGACTCAGCATCAAGGTTCCGGATATCACATTCCAGCTGTTCCTGGACAACTTTGTTGAGTACATCCTCGCCATTCCGAGGGACGATGGAGCTCAACGACTGCGCCGAGATTCTGGCTATGCTTGTCATTTGCAATGGAACTGCTTACTTCGAGGGAACTTTCACTACCAAGTTTGAAGACTGGAGCAAAAAGTGGAAAAGTGGGGAAAGCTCCAATAACGTTTTGGCATGCTTCATCAAATGTTTTGGTGAGCAGAATTCTGTTTTCTCATTTTGTAGTAATAAATTGAATATTGCGTTTGGTGGGGATCATGATAAATTTTTTAGTTTTATATTTTTGTTGAACAGGCATAATTGCTGAAGCGCTTCGACGCAGCGACATGCCAGTTTCTACTGAAAAGCAGCGAAAGGTCTTGTTGGCAATTGGAAAGCTCACTAATGGTAAAAAATTTCTACATGTGATTTTCATGTTTGATGCAGTATAAAATGAGCTAATGAGCTAAATACGGCTCTTTGTTTCAGTGCCACAAATGATTACGGAGCGTGTGAACGAGTCGGTTCGGAAGTTACTTGGAGCTTCTGAGAGGTGCGAGTACGAGCAGCATTAATTAGCAGGTGAGCTTCCAGCTCAATCCAGACCGACAGTAGCTCAAGGCTCATCTAGAATGGAATGGGCTCATGGTTCAGGTGAAGGCTTGTTCCGGAAACACACAAAATAGAGGATTAAAAGAAACATATCCGTATGGGCGATTCACTTTACTGAACATTCGTTTAAATTTACTTTATATTATGTGCTATTTAGTTTTTAACGTAGTTAATTTTATGTATGTCAGATTAAGCGTGTTCGTTCACGAAACAGGTGGGATTTAGCACTTTCTCATATGTTTTATGTTCCCATCTGAGCTAGTCTATAATACATTTATCAGTGTTTTTTTCTAATGCGTTTCGAAATCAAGAGTAGTTTTTTAAATTTTATACATATGATTATTATTATTAAAGGGTGTTCAGGTTTTATACTAATCAAATAAAAACTTTAAAAGGCAAACGCATTTGTAACTGTGGTGTTACTTCAACGCTTTCTGCATATCTGCCAAGACGTTTGATGATATTGATGTCCGTAGAACATAATTGATTAGCTTTAATTTTTCATTTAAACAACAACTTTCACACCCCAGGTCAATGAACAAGTTTAAGACACATCAAGTCACAATTACACAATTTCTTCTTCTTCTTCATTAGAAAAATTGTTTAAATCTAAAAGATAGGTTAGATTGTTAAACTCTAGACGAATTATTGAGTAAGCATAAAGTATTATCCTTCATTTTTGTACAACTAACCATTACTCCCACATACACCAGAATATTCGTCCTCTTCCATTTTCCTTGGCCCACGACACTTTAATGCATCATGGCAGTATAAAATGTTTGTGATTATCGTCACCGTTGCACCCCAAACCACTGCAATTAATATAAAGGTAACTTCAAGTTAATCAAAACATTTCTTTTCACAAGACACTTTGAATAACTGTAAGCTGGAGTAGCTCCTTTACCACATAAAAGAAGGATAAGGTTGCTGCGACAACCGAACATGTTTAACGACAAAAAAAATTGGGGGATACGAACTTTACTCAATTCGCCGGAAAGTTACTATTGGGAGCGAATCATCACGTCGTCATTCTACCACAGAATGCAATAAAAATTAAATGAGTCCAGTAGATTGAAAGAGGTCAAGATTTTGGAAGTCAGTCAGACTAAATTATAACAATGCTAGTCACTTCGTTATTCCTATTGTCTTTTGAATTTTGTACGAAGAAATCGTTTAAATTTTTCATTTCGACGCACGTATCACGTATATTAAGAACACACACACTTCAAATACGTGGTGGACCAGGTGTACTCATTAATGGGTACCAAATATTATGATCAAATAGGTATCTTTCTTGGTCTTCGAGACAAATAGTTGGGAACCTGCAAAAAATCCCTCTTTTGGCACGCTAGGTTTGAAGAAAAGCAATTCAACACTCTTACTATATTGCTTCGTAATGAAAGCATTACAAAAATATTAAGATGGGGCAGACCTTAAAAATGTCTACTACTATGCATGTCTTTCTGTTTCTTATATTTGCCAACTTGAAATTGGATTGTTCGCTCTCTGTTGTGTAGTGAAGAAGAGAAAGCAAATGGACTTGTTATACTGCTCATAACAGGTTGTACGCTTAAGTTAAATTAGGACCCCATTAGAAGGTTCGAAGTATGAGTGTAAAACGTTTTCTGTAATTAACAATTAATATGGTAAACTAAGATAATTAATTGTGTCAAAAAAATCAATATCTAACTGCTTTCGCTAACTAATGATTTGCAAAAGTTTGATATATTTTGAAATTAATCTGGAGCAGAGGGATTTTGAACAATTTTAAATGAAAGCAAAACTGAGGTTTATGAACTTTCAGTACTGATCGACACCAGCATTAGGAAGATGGTCTTTCATTGATAAAATTTGTCTTAAATATGCATTCAATCTGGTCTTAGAGATCTTGTTAGCACAGATAAATGTGGATGAAGTCTGTTTATTTTATGAGCATGAGTATTTTATATTGAAGCAAACCAATATGAATGTAGCGGGGTGTGATGCAGTATCGGCACAAGCAGTAACATTAGCACACCTGGTAAGTGGAGAAAGCAGTATGCCCCGCTTCAGCCAGCAGCTTAAAGACTTTTCTGAAACCGCTATTGATGTATCAACTACTGGTGCTAGAAAAACAGCAGATAATGGGAATACCTAATTAGAAACGGTAAGAGACTGATTGGTTAACAACATTACATTCTGCATTAGCGTACAACCACACTAATATATACTAATAAACCAGAGTAACATTCCAATTGAGGTCAGCCAATAATTCAAGCTAATATTAAGCCAATGAAGTGACCTTGGGATGAAACTAAACGAAAGGCGGAATCTGCATTAGTCAACGTTTCCTTTTCGTTAGAATTTCAGATGTTTTGTCAATTTTCAGTGTAGGTCAAGTCTAAACCAGATCCGATAAAGTAAATGAAGTTCAAGAGATTTCCTTAGTTACTTTTGAAAATAACTTCTAGACCCATTCACATTAGCACGGGCTTATGCAAATACGAAATGCAAATTTTCATTTATTGAGTTGAAATATAGAGAGACTAATCGGACGTAATTTGGTGTAAGTGCAGGGAAACAGAGGGTATTTAAGGGTCAGAAAATTGCATTCCTTCTTCATTTTCGAATTGACTCTCGACTTGAGCACTTTTCGATTTTAAAAATTTCTAAACCGATTTTTGAATTTTTGAAAATTGATCCCAAAATTTTGATCGTGTGATTTCTGAGGAACAAAAGCTTTGGAAACATTCCGAAATTTTTATTAGGAAGCATTCCGGTTTTGAGCGACGATTCATCCAGGAAGGAGAGTTGCACCAGCTATTTCAACATGTGGCATCCAAGACTACCGTTCTTTTGGGTTACGCTACAACTTTGGATTGACTATGGAACACCCGTTTCAATCACTTTAGAAAATGATTCAAACGTTCGTTGTCACAACTAATAAACATTATCTAGAATGAAATCTCAGCAAGGAATCCTTTACAAGTAACAAATTTGTACTGTATGTTTTTCTTTTCTAAAGTTTTTCGAGCGGAACGGTGACACCTTTGTTGAAAACGAGACTGGAGCCATCACTGGGATTGTGGAGCCAAATGTTGCTCGGCAGACGGATAGAGGAGCATTGAAAATTCAACACTCTCTCAGACCTGTATTCCTCGAAAAACTGGAGAGCAGCGAAATCGGAGAAAACGTTACCTACTGTTGGGTACGTAAAACGTTGCGATAAAATCGGACAAATGCTTCATGTTGGTATAACAAAATAACTTTAATTTTTCAATTTCAGGTTCAAGATGGGGAATGCAACACTTGTCCTACACAATATCAAAATATCCAAGGCGTACGCAGCTACTTGGGGGTAAGAAGCGAGTTGATGAAGTGTTCGAGAGAGCGTTTGGAATCTGGGAAAACGCATCTGCTTTAACTTTCATCAGAACCACGACTAGGTGGCCCGACATTGACATCCCGTTTGACAGTGGTTGGCATAATTGGTTTTGTAAACCCTTCGACGGACAGAATGGTGTTTTGGCTCATGTAAGATTTGCTCAAGTAATTTGGGAAATAATGCAAACGATTAACTCCATGATGCATGTTATAAATTATCATGTGTCATGATTTTATTTATTCGTATATTGGATAGGCTTCCTCCCCAAGACACGGCGCACACATCCATTTTGATGACGATGAAATATGGACTGTGGATTCCTATGATGGGATAAATCTGCTTCAAGTTGCTGGTGAGACTTGTATAATTCATTTTTAAATCTGTGGTAACAAAACAGCCATGCTATAAAATCAAATGTTTTATATCTACAGTGCACGAGGCAGGGCACGCTATTGGAATAGACCATTCGGAAGTTGCTGCATCAGCTATGGCACCCCGTTACAGAAGTTACAATCCCAACTTTGAACTAGACGCAGATGACGTTGAAGCTGTTAGAGTGAGAACTTATAAACTTAGGCTAGTCGACTTGTTTCCTTTAAAAATAATTTGAAACTCAAAATGTTGGATTATTTGTTTAAGGCACTTTATGAAAAGATGTTGCCGTCAACAGATGATTCGCAAGAAGATGCCCTGCCCATAATAATTACCGTCGTGGTGGTTTTAATTTTAATCTGTGTCTGTCTTGGAAGCATCATCATCAAGAAGTACACGACGTGCTGCAGCCATTCATTCCCGCAATAGAAGTTTCTACTTTCACTGCAGTTTTACAAACCAAAACGAGTCAAGTTTTGGTTCATTTTTATCTTATTCCCTTGTAACTGTAATCTAACTAAAAGCAGTTTGCTTGTCTCTCTCGAGTGATACATTAGTTTTAATGTTTCTGAGTATTATTTATTAGGGATGTTTATTCAATGGTTTTGCCGATTATTGGGCTAATTTATAAGACGGGGCTTAGTTTATTGTTTACTTCTTTGTTAATCTTTAAGGTAACCTTTCCAACAAAATAAAGTGAGTAAACTAACCTTTTAGTTGCACTCCATCTCTGCAACAAAAAATATGCATTTCCCATTTACTTACGCATTATTAGTGAACTAATGCGTGTTTGAAGACCAATTAAACATTCGTGCAATTGTTTCATATGCTGATTGCTGCTATTCAAGAAAGGGATGTAGTTAACCCCAAATTTATTCACTGGTGCACTCTCACTATACGGACACTTTAACCTACACAACAGGCACGCTTGCACATACTTTGCATTTTCTCAGTGGCTATAAGTTTATTGGCTTTTCTAAACGTTTCTTTGCATGTAAGAAAATGAGAATATCATTTCAAATCGAAAAAGATGGAGGTCAATATACGTTTCTTTAAAAGATCGAACGTTTAGTTTTAGAAATGATTCATAGAGCCATCGCTTAGAGAATTGATGCAGCATCATTCCGACATGCAATCAGAAGGTTACGGACTGGTAGCAGGCCTTGATACTAAAGAAAGTATCCCACATCAATAAAGCAGCTCAGCTTAGAACGTCGCAAAAGTGTCACTGAACGTAGAATGTTTCATTTGCAAATTATAAAAGGACATAATCTGCAAGCTGGATGTCATTCTGTGGTTTGAGTTTGAGCTGTCAACACTTTGTGCAAGCAATAAACCTTTGCTTGTGCCTATTCGGCTTTGGTGCGTTTGTAATTTTACTCGTGAATTTCTTTATGAGGAGATTCAAAAGCCTCCCTTTCAATTGACGAAATAATATAATTTGTTCTTCTTTTCCAGGTTCAGCCTAGTTTTACTAGTAAGGTTGAAAATACATAAAAGTAACAAGGAAACCGTTGAAACATTTGCTAATAATGTTCGGATACCGTAGAAATTTTTACTGTTTCTTTTGCATTTAAAAAGTGAATTTGTTAATTTTGACATAAATTCGATTTTGTTTGCAGCAGAAGTTCCAGATCTCTACAGTCGTAGCAGTACGTACAAAAGTGAGTTTTACAATTCGATTTGAGTTGTTCAATGTTTAACGTAACGCAGCCTATATTTCAATGTTTACAGCTTCTTCTCTACGCAAAAACCTTTCTTCTGCTCTGGAATATGGTCAAGGTTCATTTGTGCAGCCAAAGAGCGGCAGATGCCGAGCTGTTCGCCCATCTTCCTCGGGGTACCACCACTGAAGATTTCAGCATCAATCGTGCTATTTATGGCAGCTCTAAGGGTATGATACACCATTTATCGGCTTTTTATAAACAAAGTACTAATTATACTATTTCTGTTTTTAACACTGGCAAGCCACTTCTTCTGCGATCCAGCATCTCTCTCTTGTG
>LJIJ01003769.1:0-17599 GCA_001718145.1 Orchesella cincta | reverse complement strand
ATACTCCATGCTGAGCTATCTTCGATTGTATTAATCAGAATTTCAAAAAGTCAAGCGGTTCGAAAGTTGTCGTGTAGACAGATAGACGACAGATGGACGACGCGATACAAAGTCTTCTTAATATGCACCTAAGGTACATATTAGTGGCTGAAAGTAATGACTGACGTAAATGTTTATAATTGTTGTTATTTTACGTCTCCGGTTAAGTTAGTAAATTTCGTTTCGTGCGTATTTTTCTGTGTGATATTTTAGAAACAATTCATTAGTTTATTTGCATGTAATATTTTTAAATTTTAACTAGTTTATGAATTTCTTTTGTGTAATAGTTTAAAAGCTGGATATTGGTAGTTTTTAAAAGTTGTAATTAATAGGTGACGTTTAAATATTCAAATACAAATTTTGCAGTTTGCATTTCGATTCTTTGTTTTTTTCTTGGTGACCAAGTTCAACCAAGTAGTAAGTATTTTGCAGGATGCGGTTTACAGTTGCTGAGTTGCTACTGCTTTAGTTACTAATTATGAGTTGTCACTGATAACTGAGTCACCAAGATGAAATTACCTTGATGAAAATTGTAATACACTGGGCTGAAAATGGGAAATTATGGCCTTTTGAATGCTCTAGTGTGTCAAAAAAGCATTTTTAGGGCAAAATAATGCGTTTTAGCTACACAATTTTATCGTAAGTAAAAAAAGCCCGTTGTTGATTCAACACAATCATTCGTAGCTAACTAGACTACGTACTTCTTTGTCCTTCCCAATTACATAGTTGTTACCTGTTAATTAATCCAGTCAATCAGACATATATTTTGTATTCCTGGTATTTGATATAAGTAACCTATCTCACGATAAAAGCATCTGGTAGCTAATTTTTTCAACCGTCGACGTGGACGTATGCCCGTTTTTTCGTATTGTCCATCATTGCCACATATGCTCACATATGCAATCACCCTTGATGGAGAACATTAGGTAAGACTACAGTTTATTGTCTTTGGAAAGCAGAAATTTCGAATAGGAATTGGTAAGAATCTGCCAGCACACGCCGCACTTATTATAAAGAATAAATTAGCTTCCGCATAATCAGAATTGCTATGAAGAAACGAAGCTACCAAGTACCACGAGAAACCGTTATCCATTGGACAAAAACTCCAGCGTAGAAGACCACAAAGATGCTTGACAAGGAGTTGTTGAATAATGCTGCATATGTATATCATGAAGGAAAATGCTTATAAAATTAATAGCATCATTTTACTAAAATGAACAGTTTAAATTTATTTGCTATCACATTGCGAAAGAAATCATTCAAAAATACCACCATGACAAATGCATGAAACAAAAACGCTAAAATATGGTTTATTTACTTATTTTTGTATTTGTAAAAAGATTGTTGCTTCCTAAATTTTTCGCAAATTTTGTCGTCCTTCTGTACAAAATATTCATGTTTTTGACACTTTATTCTCTCATACGCAACTTAACTTGCCTATAAAACTAGCGAGGACTTATTTTATAAATCTGCGCAGTTATATTCGCCACGAGAAGGTACAATTATCAGCACTCCTGCATTAACTAAATGAAGCATATTAAATGTTCCCCTCTCTGTTCAAGCATTTTTAAGGAAATTTTTACTTAACCATGAGTAGTCACATTTTCATTCTGCTTTAATAGTTGATTTTTTTTGTAAAAACCTTCTGTTGAATATTTTTGTCATGGTTTTAACCTAAACACAATTATTCTAGGTTCGCATACTGTAGGATTACTAACTCATCTAACTATAACAAACTCCTTTCCCTTTACGACGTTGCCGAATATGTGCACATGTTTTAGTGGGATACTATTAAACCTTTCAGAATGTAAAAAACTGCCTTTTAGCGGTAAGTTATTTAAACCGTTCAACAAGTGTGATTCTTCTAAATCTATATGCAAGTTTACGTTTACACGAACCCCACAACCGACACACTGCTTTGTAAACAATCACTCTACATTCGACCAAAAGTGCAAATAATGCCATCGTGAGAAAGCCTAAATGTGAATAAAAAACTACAACAATATTATCCTTTGTCGAATAAGCTTTGACCTCTTCCGTTCTGTTTCTTACATTAGCTACCGTACTATTCCATGTCGAAACCCGAAATTTCCAAGTGTGCCACATGTCAAAAATTCCAGATTCCAAAAGCGATCGTACTTTTCTAAAGAAAATGGATGCCGGCGGAGGAATATTTTGAAAATGAAAAGTCTCATGCAAATATCCATAGGGTTCTTTGCTCAAAGTAATATCCTCATTGTTTACACTATTCTTTATCAAATTTAGTTTCATTTTCTCAACATTTTCAAGAGTATCAACATAAGCCGTTTTTGGTGCACATTTATGCATTTTTCTACTGTAGTAATCAGATTCCAGCATATCCAAATACTCGTGTGAAATATTGGTGCCTGGTATAATGAATTTAAGTTTTTCCCTTGCTTCAGCTCTGCTTATATTAGTGGATTTATATACAAAATGAATCCCAAATATGGTGTTATCTGGCCTCCAATTGTTCTTAATATTACCAAAGTGCCCTGCCCAGTAGGCTGTCAATATTGCTTGATAGTTGGCGGAACGAATGGGCGAATAAATGCTGAAATTATTTCTAAGAATATCTTCAAAATACTTTAGTTTAGTAGGTAAGGTAATGTTACCTTGTTAAAATGTCACAATCCACACAGAGCTCACGATTTTGAACTTACCTACGACACTAGTTCCCTGACCAAGTAATATATTGTAAACGAATAAGATGTTAAACCAGTCGGAATTCTCGCTAATAATGTGGTACATCAATCCACTTGCAAACGTTAAAGACATCAATAAACTCCAGGTGGCCAAATCAAACGCGGAAATGTACCCAATCAGCGAAAGAACATCTGGTTTGGTGGGGAGTTTGCATGTAATAAAGTGAATATAATTACTCTTCGCCGTATACCCAAGCAGACTTGGATAATGCAACTTAGTTGAAAAGAATGTAGAAAAAATTTCCGTGCTGTGTAAAAGTACACCGCCAGTCACATCCGTTACAATAGTACAGTTGGGACACAGCATATTTAAAACAATTGTTGTGAGACTTTCAGGTCCTTGTCTACGATCTAAGACATACGGACTGTTACGAATTTGCTGGATCCTATTTCTTGTAAATATCAGCCAAATTTCAATAGGACACATTCCAAAAAATGTTTCAAGACTCTTCCAAGAAGAAACTGGAGTTGTAACAAAAAATTTAAGCGCCATTTCCTTTGGGAAATATGTTTGATAAAACGAGTAAAGGCACTTTTCCCCGGTCAAAGTAGGTTTTAAGCCGTAATTATCTGCTGAGAGGGGAATACCGCAAAACATCAACGAAGACTCATCCAACACCTTTAAAAAGGGAATGTGCTTGAAACATTTTTCTAAGCCTATGTAGCGCACAACATATTTAAAGCGGCTTATCGAATAATGTATTCCAAATCTGAGCATTGAGAAACCGGAAGAAATATACATTCTTTGACTATCCTTGGAATTTGTCCAAAGTTTGGTCACTATGGATGGAATGGTTTGTCTAGAGTTTTCACTGTAGTATTTAGTTGTTTTATGATACTCCACGTGAATAAAGAAGAGCCCAGATTTGTGGGTGTGTTTGTGAAGCGAGTTTCGGTTATTTACTCGGTAGTCAATTACAGTAGACATCCACCACAGTGGAAACATTAGGTAGTCTGATCGTATAACAATTCTGTTGAGATTTCCTGCTTTCCAATTGGAACAAGGAGGTGGGTCTATGTATATCATAGCGAAGCACACTCGTTTTGGAGCAGGTGGAACGAGAAATTTGAATCCGTCAGTTGGATTTAAGAAGACTGCCTCCGAGTTACAATAAAGTGGAGGCTGTTTGGTTAGAGTTTGAGCATTCCGAGATTCATAGCGATTAACAGAGAGAATGATAGGGAAAGCTATATCATTCAAGTCGTAGATGCGTGTTGGATAATTCTCCTGTTTCCGCTTAAAATTTAAATTGTTGCAATTAGTTTCAAATGTTTGAGGTTTTACTTTAGCAAAACTAAATTTGTTTCAGAATAACTCACCGTAATATTGACTTTGTTGAGTATAACATTAAGGCTGCATTCTTCAAAAATTCGTAAGTTGTTGTTGAGATCAATGCTGTCGGAGTAAGGTAGCAGGACAGCAGTAGATTCAAAATTGAAGAAACATATGGCAACGACAATTGTTTCCAGTAAATTGGCCATTATGCTTTCAGGTTAAGCTGGGAGTAACTTTGAGTTGAGTGTAAGTCAAGACGGAAGTTAGCTGATGTATTTAACTTTTTAACCCGTCACTTATTATAATTCAAGCTTGAAATAAGTATTGGATAGAAACAATATATATTAGAGTGGTTGGTATAAAACTGTATGCTTTGGATAGAGACAATTTACTACATTAACATTACTACACGTTTTCATCCGAATGAGGAACCACTTTTTTAACCCGCCATTTGCGACACGTCTTTGCCATAGATGTCTAAGTTTTAAATTCAGTTGGGTTTGTCCCTCCTAATCGAAATGGAAAAATAGGTCGCAATATCCGTCTCCACTAAAGATTAAAATATTGTTCGATTTGGTTTAATGGATTTTTTAAATGGTGATTGAAATAAGGTGTTGTGTTGATGACAGGAAATTAAACTTAATACATAAAAGTAAGCCGATAAAACATATTTTAATGGAGAACTAGAAATTGAGGTTTATCCAAATAATAATTGTATTCGAACTGGAAGATTTTATTGCCAAAGTTTATGAGCATATCTTTTTTTGATGGAGGCTTCAAAGAATACGCAAAATTACAACACTTACAAGAATTGGCAACATTCCTGTCCAACATTCTTCTGGTATTTTGAATACACAGAAATACTCTTAACCTGCTGACTGGCTCCTGGGGTTAATGCTAGTGAGCCAACTTTGAAAAGAATGTTGCCCTTTCTTGTAGGTGTACGCGTTTTGCATTTCTTTGTGGAGGCATAAGTTCGTTATGTTTCAAATATTGGATTTACCTACATGTTTGGTGTGATTACTGGACAATTTCATTCGCTTTATGCATATAAGACTGAAGACCAAAATGAAAGGAGCTTGTTCACTACTCTTAATACCTAAAACTCAAAACGGTTAAAGAATTATCATATCTCTGATAGGTACACCAAAATCATTACAATACATGTTCTGGACCAGAACCGTTCTTTATAGTCAAATTACAGATTTACAATTTTTTCTCTATTCAAGCTATTTAGACAGAATGGGCCATTTACGACATTCTGGAATACGGACGGTTGTTGGATGCAAACATAATACTGGTGTTCTTAACCGTAGGATTGATTATGTGAGGGTACTGCTTCCACATAATAACAACGCATAGATTATGCACATATATATCCATTTAATTTATTATTCATCTTACTGGATCTCTGCAAAAATGCCAGCACCACCTCAGTCAATGTCATGGATTGACACAGAAAACATTGAATAATTCCAGCAGCAATCTGAAAGTCGATTGCCTGTCATTAGTTATTCCAGTTGAAACCTATGGTACTAATTTCGACCACAGTAAGTTATGCCGATAGCGTACATTCTGGTTGGGCAAGTTAAAAAATTTTGAAGCGGGGACAACCTCGCCCACCTCGACTACAACAGAATGTTTGACAACGAACCCTGAACAAAGCTCAACAACTACAGAATATTGGACAACTTCAATTGAGCCCATCTCAACTGCTTCAGAGCCTTTGTCTACCACGTATTACCTATAGAGCAACAACAGTAATTAATAACCCATTTTGGAAACCCCTAACAGGTATGACCATAATTGTCACAGTATTCCACTAAAACTCCACTTTAAGTGTGAGAATTGATGCTCAAAATCGATACAAATGTTCCAAATATTCCAATTCAATGTTAAATACTTTATTACAATTTAAGTTTTGAAAATAAATTGGTAAATAAAAACAAAAACGTTTCAGCCACAGGCTGCTAGTCTAAGTCCTATACCTAAATTAAAATGTTTGTGTATTGAATAAGGGTCTTGTTCCTAAATGCCTAAGTTGTGTTGAATCATTTAATTTTTCGAGCATATCAGTGCACTTATATGTAGTGAATATTAGAATAATTATATTTCTAGAAAGCGATTAAGCAACATGTTTATTTATTTCCTACTGCAGCTGTTGCCTAATAAATATAACAGCTACTATTTACCGATTTTGCAGAGCAGAATAGTTCTACATTTTCTATTGAAGTAATACCATATTTCGTATCTTATAACCTTACTTAATTGACTAGCACCCCTATGTTGCTAACATTCCTATTAAAAAGTCAACTCCCTGGTGCAAGAATTGTGTAAAAGTATCTTTACCAATATTGAAAAACGGATAGGCCAACTTTACTTTAAGAGGTGGACAACTTACTGCAAACTTTCGAAAGATTGATCGGCGCCTTGAAAGTTGCTTGCATTTCCTCACAAAAATGTCTGACCTTTCACACAACTCGGCTATTTCGGAGGACTCAACGTACTCTATTATCAGTGGACTAATGACGCATAGGACAACAATTGTCAGAGGGAGCAGACCTGCATCATATACCAAACCTGGAACCTTCAGTAGGGTAAATGATCCACCAAGAAAAATCATTAAGAGGGTAACGTGATGTACTGAAATGAATAAAGAACCATATATATCGTTCAACAAATTGTTGAATACCTGGTGAGTCCTATACATTGTGATTACTGTCATTTCATCCAGAGTTCCAAAGTATCTTGTGGTTACATCATAGCTCAACTCAGCCTTTAGTGTTTGGCCACAATGTAGAAATACTCCAGTTATATGCTGAGGGGTCAACCCGGAAATCAAGCTTCGAGCCAGTAGCATATAAGAAAAGAAATCGACTGTTCCACTAAAGACAACACTGGCAGCATTCGAAATAATCCACACGAAGAAGAGAATGACTGGTAGGAATTTAGGTTGAAATGAAATATTAACCTCCAGCCACTCTTCCATCATAGCATGGGTTGGCTCAATCCAAAGGCAGAAGCAAGCCCCAAACCCAAATGGGACGAAAATTGAACCCCAAGCCACCAATAGAACAATGAATTCTGCTTTTTGAAGGTGCTTCTTCTCGGCATTGCTGTTGTTTGTGTTTCGCATTAACTCTATATAAATATTTCCCCGTGTTAATTTTGTTTTTGTAAAATGTATTATCTAAAAAAACTTACTCTCAAGTCGATCCGAGTATCGATACAGTTCATTCAGCATGTACATAATATTTCGTAACTTTCTTCCAAATAGATAACCAACTAACAAAATTAAAGTGATTAGACTGCTCTCAGTCCACCCAAGCACAAATACCACAAAGTTAGCTGCTGATGAGAGATGTTCCTTGTTTGAGAGTTTGAGCAGTAGAAAACTTGTCATAAAGAATGGAAATGTAGTTCACCACAACCACCAACAATTCCAACGAAGATAGTTGTTTGTTGGAACAAAAGCCATCTGTCTCATGCTCCAGTCCCAACGGCTTGCAGCCGAGACGTAGATCATCACCTTCAGCCTGTAACGAACCATTTTTCGAATGGCTGCTGTAATCATTTTGGATAGATATTTATGTGAACAAGTAAAAGCAGAACGTATTTGACAGACTGCCAGAATAAAACTAAATTCAGAACAACTTGGGTAAAGGTATAAACGGTTGCAATTGCTTATGTAGCTGGTCATAAGTCATACAAAAGCTTTATAAAAGTACCTTAACCTATTACAACGTAAAAAAATGTCGCGCTTGTAACCTGACTTGCTAGCTTATATGCACATCGTACTCATAACTCCGCTTTCAATAAGGTATGTGCCTCAGCTGCCGCTTAATTTTGTTTAATACCAACTCACAACATAGTCTGTTTTTGTAAAACTCACTTCATAAATGTGCTTCAAATTTAAATATTGGATGACACAAATATGGTTTCACGCATCGCTGTAATACATCAACACACAATTTCAAATTTGTTTGCCGTGTTTAGTAAATCGTTATCTATATTATCCGGGAAGTTCCCTTTAAAAACATTTTACCATAATGCATATTATGAGTAATATTAAGTTGTTTTCCTCAACACCAGTTAGTACCCCAATTAATGCGCTCTAAAACCTACAAACGAAATACACGTCTACTCATTACATCAGGAATAAAATTATGAACACTCGAAAAGGTTTGCAACAACAAATCCAACACCACTTCTTTTTTGTAGTCTACAAAATTTCGATATCGTCCAATAGGTTTTTGCAAAGCGGCAGTTTAAAAATGTACTCTGTGAATTATGTGGTTTTTGGGCTTACATTACGTGACCATTTTAAAAATAAATTGAAAAGGACTCAAATCGACAGTTTTGGTATTTTGGTTTTGGACATTATATGAAATGAATATTTTATGAAAAATAGTTTTAAAATGAAATTCCAGTTTGCAACAGATGGGTTAAAATAGTCTTCTTTTTAGACTTTTAGCTTGAAAAATTTCAACTTACGTATCGTTATGTATTGTATGTCATATACCCGGTAAATTTACTAAAAAAATATTTTTACTATAAATTTATCGTCATATGGTACTAACGAGGAGACCACGGCAGTGGTAACTCTTGGATTAACTCCAAAATTGGTGAAACTATTCATTTTTATGAGTTATGAAAAAGTGAGACTACGGATGTTTGTTGATGAGTGAGATGTTTTACTACGGGTCTTTATTTGGAAGATATGACCGTTTTGGTCTTTTGTACTTTGAAATCCCATATGGAACAAAGCATGGGGAAAGGTAGAAGAAGTCAACGAAATAGCTACGCATGACACAGGCATAGCGGCTGTTGCATTGCTACCCATGACACTTTTGCAGTATTCTCAAAATTATTTTTCTGGCAAACTTTCAAATTTTCAGAAAGTAAAAAGGATAGACTTGAGGTTTGGTTTTGTATCAAAATCCCTATGGGGAAAACATGGGGACAGTCACAGATCTATACTACCCAGATACACAAACTGCATTTACGATGCATTGTCAAATTTTGTGACCCGTCCAAGGACCAAATTTCCAAGGTATGCCTAATTTTTCTTAAGAATCACACAGTTCATGTGAATCAGTTGGAGCCTACAAAATTTCGGTCCCTTTCAGAATTTGAGTAGTCTAGGATATATGGTCCTTGGAAAAAATACGAAAAATCACAAAAATCATGCTCGCTTTGTGAGTCTATTAGTATAAGTCAATAGGGACAGTCAAGCTAATCTTTCTGGAACTTTTTGATTTTCGAAACTTTGGAAGGATGCCAGGAAATTTATTCCGAAAGTACGGCACGGAAATACGTGCTTTCCTCTGTAAGGGATTTCAAAGGGCAAAAACCAAATCGGTCCTACCTTCGAAATAAAGACCCGTAGTAAAACAAAACCTCACTTTTACATAACTCATTTAATGGGAATAGTTTCCCCGAGTTTGGGACAAATCCATGAGTTACAACTGACGTGGTATCTTCGTAAGTTATGCAGTACGTGTGATGCAACTGATTTTTTCAAAAATGTATAATATGTTGGATGATTTTAACTTAATGTTGCAGAAGAAATGACTTGTACAAGATAAAAATCGACCAAAGCAGAAAAAGTCTATTTTTCGTAAAAAATATTGACCTTAATCTTCTAACAAGGGTGGGTAATCAGTTGATTAGGTAATCTAATCTAATAATCAGATGGTTTGAATATTTTAATTTATAATCAGGAATCTGAAGATAAAAAGATTCAGAAATTAATCCGTAACCAATTATCTGACAAATTCCAATAAACGACTTAATCTATAATCATTAGAAATCCCACCTTGAAATCTAATGATAAATTAATCAGAAGATTGATTGAATTTTTTGTGAAAAAGTTCAAAGTTGAGTGGGGCCGTGCGTCACCATCTAGGAGTCAGGAGGGTGGTCGCCTTTTCGATATCTGTAAATGCAGATTGCTGATTTTGAAAAGCTGTGGGAATTCAAGTATGCGCTACAAAATGCAAAAGGAATTAGCGTTTAACTTGTATAGTTTTGGAGAAATTTTGCTTTCATCCCGACATTTTGGAATACAGTATAGCTTCAACTAGGGAGCACTTGGCTACACAAAGTTTTTAGAATTAGGGACTTCACTTCTTGGAGTAAATGTTGAGCATACTTATTTTTGTTAGCCTAAGATTCGTGGATTTTGTGTGATCAATTGACATATAGTACGATATTGTGAATTATTCTTACATATTCTAGACTTAATTTAAATATTTACTTTCGTTTTCAAATCAAACTCCTTGTCAAAAAGGAAGGATTTTAATGAATTATTCTAATCATTTATAAAACTTTCTTCATTAAAATCGGGCGGAAAACAAAACCCCTAATCAATATTCCGATTAATTTTTCTTTTTAAAATAAAACGATTAATTTTGATCTGATCAATTAAATATATAAAACCTAATCTCTAATAATTGATCTACAGAAATTTTTCAATTGATTATCCACCCTTGCTTATAACCATACTTTTAAGTACAGTAGCCATATGCGATCTACAAGCATATTAATATCATGTATCGAGAAAACTTATCTATCTCAAAATTATAATCCATCTGGGTAATTCCGCCAGCTATATGAAACTTATGAAAGTCAATTGCCTCTCAAAATTTATTCCAGCTGAAACATATGCTAATATTATAGACCACATTAAGTTATGCACGATAAATGGTCATCCTGGATGGGGGCAAGCTAAGACATTTGAAGCTGGGACAATAAAAGAATCCACATGCGCAGTTAAAGGGACGCCAGTTTCTCCTGCCACATGTGTGACTTTAGAATGTTTCCGGTTGGCCCGCTTATGGTGGAAATTAACGCGCTTCCAAAACCATTCAGTGTGCTGACGTTTTTAAACTTCTGGAGCGGTTTGGAATGAGGGTTTATAGTTATGAGCAAAATGCGAGCTGCCCATTTTGTTGTGATTTTTCATTTTTCAATAAGCAAATATTCATGCCATAATCACCATCGTGACACTTTAAATGAAATAAATTCCAAACCAAGTTTTATTTTAAAAAAATTAAAAAAACTCAATATTTATTATTGATTATAATTATTCTCATATTATTTTCCATACAACCGATTAATTTTCTAATAAAAAACATTTTGACTGTTAAATTTACTTTCATACTTCAAAATAAACATGATTACCAGTCGAGAAACCATAGTCGTTCGCCTTATCTTCGCAGCTTTGTTGACCGGATCGGGTATCATTCGTTTGGCGGAAGGTAAAACTTAAAAAAACACCTTCTTTTTCTAAATTATTATGATTTTTGGAATTTCAATAGTAATTTATTTTGTTCTGAAGGTACTCGATGCTACGCCTGCACGAATCCAGCCGTCACCTCCGAGATCTGCAACGGTAATGACACTGATCATCCTACGAACGAGATAATCAAAAACTGTGGCTCTTCCGGCTGCATCGAAAAATTCCGGCGTTCTCCCAACTCAACTCTCGCTACCTTTCGAGTCGGGATGCTCTCGAGAAGGGGTCCTTTTAAATGCACGTTGTGGAAGGATGCTCAGATTTATCAACAGATATCCGCCACATCTGCACCTGTGGAACTGACAAATGTAACAAGAACCTCCCCTGCTTCACCGGAACAAGGAATGGGAAGTCTTCCGCCAATTCTGAACTGATTTCAAATTCCTTCCTCAAAATCATCATGATTGTCTTCGCTACAAAAACGGAACTCAGCTGTCTCCTTTCCATTTTCATTGCGCTTTTGATCAGCTCAGCGGAAGGAGTCAGATGCTACGTTTGCCCGAATCCTGGAAGCATTTCAAAAACCTGTATTTTCAATGATACGGTTGCGGATCCAATCAACGAGATTGTTGAAGAATGTGCCAACGGCTGCTTTGAAAAGTTTCATAAAGACGCCAACTCATCAGGTACCTTTGCCCGCGGATGTGAGAGACATTACGGACCCCTGAAATGCTGGGATGTGGATGGATGCTCGGATTTTGAAACAGACAAGAAACATACATGCAGCTGTGGAACCGACTTGTGTAACAAAAACCTGCCTTGTTTTACGGGCGAGAAGGATCCTCCAGTAACACCCTCATCAGGAAATTCAGTTCTGATCAAAATTTCCATCTCCTTATTCATAATCATCTTGATTTTCTTTCATTAATAGTCTCATGTCAGCTTGAAACAAATTCGTTGCAATTCATTATAATTAAAAATTCAGCCTTGATTGAATACATTTAACAGCAATAAAAATTTCTCTAAACTTTCTAAAACAATAAAAAACAAATAAGGGAAATTTAAAAATTCCTTCATAAAACCGCATTTAATCATTAATTCCAAGGTTCAACTTTCTCTTTGAATAAAACATAATGCTAAAGATTTCACAATCGCTGTCGTTTCATCCAAACAGGCTGATTTCAAAATGTTACCTTTGCGAAATAAACCTTACGGCAAGTTTTTAATCGTGATCACTACGATCAACGTATTTCTGATTCTTGTTCGCTACCACTTTACCCAGACGGCTGAAAAAAACGAAGCTGCTGTTGGTGCGGCTGAAAACAAGTTTTTATTCAACTGGATGAAAAATTCTGAGCGGCACTGGCTATCCAAGCAGCAGAAACTGCTGATATTTGGAGGAATCAATCGGCAACGTTTAAAGTAAACATTTTGTATTATTTTTTATAATAAATGGAATTCATATCTAAAAAAAATAATATTTAAAACTTTTAAGGTTGGCGAAATATGGAACCTTTTTGAACCTGTGTATACCTGCCCGTTTGACATGAGCCGAGTGGGGGGCAACGGGGAAGGAGGAAAATGGGTTTGTGGAGTTAAAAGGCTTTTTAAAGAGAAGACGACGTGTATTATCTACTCCTTTGGCGTTGGAAATGATTCCTATTTTGAAGCAGAATTACTGGAAAGGACTGATTGCTCAATATTTGCATATGACCCTACCGTTTCTACAATGGGATTGCCTTTGACTTCCATTTCATCTACCCCGAAATTGCAGTTCAAGCAAATTGGATTATCTTCCATGGACCTTCGTCTCCGTAAAACATTAAAAACCCTCATGAAAGAGAATAGCCATGATTGGATTGATTTATTGAAGATGGACATAGAAGGGGATGAAGTTGATAGCCTGTTCCAAGCTATGAAGGACTTTGGAGGGTTACCCGTTGGCCAGCTCCTTGTGAAGATCCATGGTGTGCCACCTCATACTTTGGCAACATTTTTCAAACTGTTTGAAGAACTGGGGCAAAATGGAATGAGAAGTTTTAGCTACGAGCCTTGCACACGTTCCACATGTTGCGAATATTCTTTAATCAATATCCACATATTTATGTAAATGATTGCAAAAGCTTCTTTACAGCTGATTTAAATTATTTAAACTGCATCTTCAAAATCCTCACTACATTTTATTTCACATTGCATCAGCATACAAATAGTACCCATTACGGTATTTATGAAATTACTGAAGTTCCGCTTGGCCGATGGTCAAATGTGGGTTCAAGGAATCTTTCTAATCATTAAAATCCACGAGTTTTACAGCTAACCTTCAGACGTTTCAAATTTCAATGAGCTTTCTTTGATCTAATTCAAAAGAAAATACCCGTGTGGATAAAACTCGTGGATTTTAATGATTAGAAAGATTCCTTAACCCACATTGACCATCGGCCAAGCGGAACTCAGTAATTTCATAAAGACCGTAGATGGGGTACTATTTTGCTATGCTGATGCAATGTGAAATAAAAATGCTAGCTGCAGGATTTTGAAGCATGCAGTTTAAATAATTTAAATCAGCCTGTAAAGAAGCTTTGCAATCATACGATAAATATGGATATTGATTAAAAGAATATTCACAGCATGTGGAACGTGTGCACGGCTCGTAGCTAAACCTTCTCATTCCATTTTGCCCCAGTTCTTCAAACAGCTTTTGAAAAATGTTGCCAAGGTATGGGGCGGCACACCATGGATCTTCACAAGGAGCTGCCAACGGGTAACCCTCCAAAGTCCTTCATAGCTTGGAACAGGCTATCAACTTCATCCCCTTCAATGTCCATCTTCAATAAATCAATCCAATCATGGCTATTTCTCTTCATGAGGAGTTTTTAATGTTTTACGGAGACGAAGGTCCATGGAAGATAATCCAATTTGCTTGAACTGCAATTTCGGGGTAGATGAAATGGAAGTCAAAGGCCAATCCATTGTGGAAACGGGTAGGGTCATATGCAAATATTGAGCAATCAGTCCTTTCCAATAATTCTGCTTCGAAATAGAATCATTCTCCAACCCCAAAGTAGATAAATACACATCGTCTTCTTTTAAAAAGCCTTTAACTCCACAAACCCTTTTCCTCCTTCCCCGTTGCCCCCCACTCGTCATGTCAAACGGGCAGTATACACGGTTCAAAAGGTTCCATATTTCGCCAACCTTAAAAGTTTTAACTATTAGCGATTTTAGATATAATTCCATTTATTATAAAAAATATTAAATAGTAAAATATTACTTTAAATCGTAGCCGATTGATTCCTCCGGAATATCAGCCAGTTCTGCTGCTTGATAGCCAGTGCCGCTCAGAATTTTTCATCCCATTGGATAAAAACTTGTTTCAGCCGCAACCAACAGCAACCCAGCTTCATTTTTCAGCGTCTGGTAAAATGTAGAGCGAACAAGAATGCGAGAATACGTTGGATCGCAGTGATCACGATTAAAAACTTGCCTAAGGTTTATTTCGCGAAAGGTAACATTTGAATCAGCCTGTTTGATGAAACGACAGCGATTGTGAAATCTTTAGTATTTATTTTTATTCAAAGAGAAAGTTGAACCTTGGAATAATGATTAAATGCCGGTTTATGAAAGAATTTTTTAAAATTTCCTTTTTTTTTTATTGTTTAGAAAGTTGTAGTAGAATTTTATTGCTGTAAATGTATTCAATCAAGGCTGAATTTTAATTATGATGAATTGCAGACGAATTTGTTTCAACTGACATGAGACTATTAATGAAAGAAATCAAGATGATTATGAATAAGGAATGGAAATTTTGATTCAGACTGAATTTCCTGGATGAGGGTGTTACTGGAGGATCCTTTCTCGCCCGTAAACAAGGCAGTTTTAACACAAGTCCGGTCACAGGCTGATGTATGTTTCTGTTGTTTCAAAATCCGAGTGGAACACTTTCCCAACATTCCAAACACCAATAATCCCTCGCGCGACAGTCTATGTTTTCCGTATTGAGGGGTCTCGTAATGGTCTCTCAACATCCGCGGGGCCAAACTGGAGCAATTAAAAGTGGCCACTGTTTATCCGTCCAGGCCTATCAATGACTTTGCAGGTTTGTAGATATATAGTAATTAGCTTTAATAGATGTATTATGTACTTTAGTTAACAATTAAGAGACTTTGTATCGCGTCGTCTGTCGTCTGTCTGTCTGTCAACACCGATACGTTCGAACCGTTGACACTTTTGAAAGTCTGTTTGCTCAACTATCGATAGATAAGTGCCAAAGCGGAGATGAGTCTCCTCTTTAGCGAGTGAAATCTGTGTGTCAATTAGCCATAGTCCCTGGGTTGGCACATCTTCAACAATCTCGTTGAGGTTCCTAGCGAATCCGCAACCGGTCGAAATCCATTGAAAAAGTAGAGCGTCAAATGATACAGGTTTTTCGGCAAAACATTAGCTATCACAGTTGGATTAGCGTCAAATTCAGTGTAGCTTGATTATACATCATTCGCAAGGGCATACGATTACTTCTACTGATTGATGATATGCAGATTCTGTGACCTCCTACTGTCACGTATCCAGAGAGGGCTGATCAAAGCGCAATGGAAAATTGGAAAGTTGAAGAGACAGCCTGAGTTTCCGTTTGCGGGTCATAACGGAAGACAATCATGATGATTTTGAGGAAGGTCACGATAAATACTAGGATGATCAATTTGGATAAAGATCACCAAGCGATTCATAGAATTGCCTTATGGCATAGCGCATTGAAAGCTACTGCCCAGTGAAGACTTCCCATTCCTGCTTGGATTTATATCCAAGGGTATGCACTGACATAGATTAAAACATCAAAAATTTCAAGACAGGGGATTCAAAGGGTCAGTTTGCACCTTGTTTACTACAAATTTTTGAGGTTCACAAGCTTTCCACTAGGTGTGTAAGTATCAGTTGCAACTGTGGAAGCACTAGTGCACCATAATCTGCGATTTGCATTTATGACACCCGGTTTTTGTAAGCCTGTGATCAAAAATATTACATCTGCGCACTAAAGTAGCCATCTTCTCCCTAACCAATCGTCGACCTGCAATTGGCTTTTCAGAGAGGAGGTTCTATTGTATTTAAGGTCACCCACACTTTTTTCTCGATGTCTTAGTTTCACAATAGAAAAGATAAAAAGTCATCCCCGAACTTGCGCTGTTCTCAATATACAGTTTCAACATTCTAGTCTCAAGATGCATTGATTCTTTGATATTGTCAAGTCTCTAATTCTCATTCACATTCCCAACTACCCCACCCAAAGGCATCGATTATTCATACAATGTCTTGCATATAGGCGGTTCCGCACCGAGGGTTGTTTGATGGGAGGGTTGGGTGGTACAAGCCGCCATTTATATGGAGAGACTCGGCTCTCTTTATAAAAGGGATTTTCAAACCTAAGTCGGTATAAAATATATTTATTCGAGGCCAACAATTATGGCCAGACCGTTTAGCACTTGGGGGTATTCAACAATGGTTATCCATGGCAGGTGTTTGATTATCTCGTTGAGCGAACTTTCTAAAGCGGTAGATCCTGCTTAATCAGCAAACGGGAAACTGAATCATTTTTATCAATGTCTAGCTGCGGTTGACAAAATTATCTCGTCTTATAATATGCGGTAAAACCGCAGATACGCAGTGAGTCGGTCATTACCGTTTTGGAGCCCAGCTGGACATGTTCTGGCGGGCTTCAGGGGTCTTGGAAACTCGGTTCTTTTCTCCGCACTTACACCATTATAAGCAAAAGTTTAAAAGAACTCATTAACGGATTTTCCAATTAAGTCGTTAACAGGTACTCATATAAGAACTAATCGTGTATTAAGTAACTCATTTATTTTGTGCCGATTGGATCGATTAATTTGCATATTATGTTAAATGTTTAAAAACTTAATTTATTTCTTGAAAATTTTCCAGGGTGACATTCAAATTATCGGTGGACATTTAAACTTTTGGTGGACATTCAAACTTTGCGGGCGACATCAAATTTGGGAGCGCCATTCAAATTTTGGCGTGGACATCATCTTGGGTGGACATCAAATTATTGCGGGTGCGACATTCATATTTTGGGCTGGACATTCATTATTTTTGGGTCGGACATTCATATTTTGGTGACAATTTTCATAGTTTGGGTAGACATTCAAATTTGTGGGTGTACATTTGTGCACCCTGCTACACCCGGTGCGCACGGCACTGGACTTCTTGATCATTTCCGAATTTAAAATTATTATTGGACGTGTAACACCAAATTTCTTTATTGAAAACTAATCGATATCAAATTCCAGGTTTGTCCTTCATTTGCAAGAT
>LJIJ01003768.1:0-17599 GCA_001718145.1 Orchesella cincta | reverse complement strand
CCACCAAAGTTGGAATCAGAAACAAGCAAGTGGCTTTTCTCACGCCCAAGCCACCTTCTCTCCTTTACCTAGCTCAAAGAGAACGAGTCTCATTCTGGGCCAAAGGTTTTCCCAAGAAACACTCTCAAAACCATCTAATGAAGGAATGGTTACCGAAATTTATGATAAGTTAGCTTCTGTGGGATTAAAATTTGGCCCAACATTCAGGAGGCATTGAAAAACTGTGGCGAGATGAAGATGCTAAAACACTTGTTGCAAAAGTCAAGGTGCCTTGCTCAGAGGAACAGTCTAGCAACTACATTCCCACCCTGTCGTTTTAGATGCCATGATTCAAGCAGTAATGATGTTGCGTCACACTTCCAATATAAAAAGGAAACTCTATGTTCCCATCAAAATTGGAAAGTTTGTTTGGCTATCTGGAACGAGTCTTCAGAGCTCTACATACACGCTTTTAGCTCTTCCTCAGAAGGAATTGACTCGGCTCTTCTTTTAGACTCGACGGGAACAGCTATAGCTCTGATGTCATCTGTGGAGTTTATCGACACAACAGTGAAAGCAATCAACTCAGTTTTGCAGCAGCAAACTAGCTCCCTTCCAGAAATGTGGGAGAATGTTTGGCGAACAACCCAAAATCCTGCTGCAAACTCTCTGGATCTTTCCAAAGCTGCTGGTTGTTTCTACAATGAGGAATTTGAAAGGATATTGGAAAGCGAACTAAATACGCCGACTCCCTTCATAGAACAAACTTTTAATGAGCTGAGTCACCTCGTCTACCTTAATTTCTTGAGAGCTTTTTATGAACTGGGATGGAAGCCAGTTGTAAATGATGAATTTTCAGAGGCTACCCTCCTATCTCAGCTAAACGTTCAGAATGAATATCGCAAGTATTTTGGTTTCATGCTAGACGTCCTTGCGGCAGAAGGAATTCTCCAACAAATTGAACACGACGGCGAATTAATATGGAAGGTGGTAATGTTACCACCAAATGTGAAGGATTTACACAATACTCTCGCCCTGCCCAAATTTAGCAGTGATCTTGCAGCGAAATTTAAACCAACTCTACTCTACTCCAAGTTTGGCGAAAATCTCCCGGCAGTTCTCCTCGGAAACCAGTCGGTTTTGCCAGTTCTCTTCCCTGAGGAAAAGCAAGCGTGGCCCTCTGCCGCCGATTTTTACGCGGATTACGCTGAAGTATTTAGAATCATTGAGCTCTGGAAGAAAGTTGGAGTCCACCGGTTTTCTACGGTGGCCAAAAACATGGACAATAAAAATGAAAGGAAGCTTGTGAGGATTTTAGAAGTGGGGGCTGGAACAGGCAAGTCATTTTTTGGTTATTATGGTAACCAAAAAAAATTACCATGGTTACCAACAATTTTTGAATGGTAATTAATGTGTGGTAAAACCATTTATATTTATATTGAACAGGTAGTTACACTGAGGGTTTCATGAACACACTGGACTTCATGAACATCACAGATTTCGAGTACACCTACACTGACATCTCAGCAGCGTTTTTCCCCCGCGCACAGAAGCGTTTTGAGAGGCACGCGAGTAAAATGATCTTCAAGAAGTTTAACATTGAGGAGGATCCAATTGAGCAGGGATTTGTGCCGGAATATTATGACTATGTTTATTTGGTGGAGGTCATTCACGCCACGAGAGATATTAAGGAAAGTCTGAGAAACATGAGGATGTTGATGAAACCTTGGGCGAAATTGGATATGATAGAGCAGACCAGGGTGGGTTGGCTAACCACAAGTCTTTTTGGGACTTTGGAAGGATTTTGGAGGTTTCAAGATTTTGACTTGAGACCCAAGCACTGCACTCTCTCGAAAGAGAGTTGGGAACGGGTTTATAAACAGAATGGGTTTGAAATAGATGGGATCTTCTCCGTACTGAATAATTATCACTCCTATTTTTGCACCCATAAAGTTCCTGACAACATGCTGCAGATTGTCCCTAAACCAATAGAAAAAGAGAAAGTTTGGCTGTTATTTCACTCTGAAAACTGCCCAGTTTCCAGCTTTTTACAAGAGAAAATTGAGGCTGTTGATGGGAGAAGAGTTTTAACCATTACGGAAGGAAACGGGAGATTGGAAGAGGGTGAAAATTTCTTCAAAATTAGAAGAGACAGAGAAGAAGATTATAAAAGTTTATTCAAGGCAATTCAAGAAAGAAATTTGAGACTAGAAGGAATTTTGTATTGTTGGGGGCTAGATGAGACAAAAATCACTCAAGAGGAGATTCTCCGACCGTATTTTTACGTAACAAAAACATTGCTAACGATGAAAATGAGAATTCAGCCCAGAGTGATCGCTGTGACGAGACATACAATTCCTGTGGAGGATAACGAGCTCACTCACTACCAATCTAGTAGTTTGTGGGCTTTCACCAAGACACTGAAAAATGAGCATCAGGAAATCAATTGTAGAGCTGTTGAAGTCACTGATGGGGAATTAGACGAGGTGAAGCTGCGCGCGATCTTTTATGAGATTTGGAATCCTGACAAGGAAGTTCAAGTGGCTTATCATGGCATCACAAGGTTTGTAGCTAGAATGCAGCCTCATAGCCCCAAAATCAATGCGTTGGATCTGCCAAAAGGAACCGAAAGATATCAGCTCATATTGCCGGAAACGAAGACCATTTCTGATCTAGCGTTTGGACCCCGACAGCTCGGTAGTTTGGGAGAGTACGAGGTGGAGATCCAGGTGAGGGTGTCCGCACTCAATTTCAGGGATCTGCTGAGTGTCCTCAAGCCCTCTGAAGAGTTTAAAGACATCAACATGGTAGGCTTTGATTTTAGTGGAACTGTGAACGAGTTGGGGTCAAGGTGACGAGGTGGACGATAGGGGATCTGGTTTGTGGTTGTAATATGGAGAATATCGCGTTTCCAAGCCATCTGAACCTCCATGAAGATTGTCTTCTAGCGCTTCAAACCACATCACGTTTGTGTGAAGCAGCTACTCTCCCTACTGTTTATATCACTTCGGTTGTGTGTCTCAATGAAATAGCTAAAATAAAAAAGGATGATGTTGTGCTAATTCACACAGCTTCTGGAGGTGTTGGGCTGAGCGCTATTGAGATTTGCAAGCATGTTGGATGCACAATCATTGCTACTGCGGGGAGCAAACGGAAGCAGAACTATTTGAGGACGATTGGGATCCAACACCATTTTCCATTCAAGAAACACCCCAGTTTGGGAGATAAGATTCTAGAGCGACAAATGTTGAGTCTGCCTCCCATTTCAACGATCTAGCTCTTTGCACAAGCCTTGAGGGTTGCTTCTTTGAATCCCTCACTTGTCGAATTTCAACCCCTCTTCCATTTGGCTCTAGAATCTGATCTCCAAACTGGGTGTTTCTTGAATGGAAAATGTGTTGGATCCCAATCGTCTCAAATAGTTCTGCTTCCGTTGCTCCCCGCAGTAGCAATGATTGTGCATCCAACATGCTTGCAAATCTCCAATAGCGCTCAGCCCAACACCTCCAGAAGCTGCGTGAATTAGCACAACATCATCCTTTTTTATTTTAGCTATTTCATTGAGACACACAACCGAAGTGATATAAACAGTGGAGTAGCTGCTTCACACAAAGTGATGTGGTTTTGGAAGCGCTAGAAGACAATCTTCATGGAGGTTCAGATGGCTTGGAAACGCGATATTTTCCATATTACACCACAAACCAGATCCCCTATCGTCCACCTCGTCACCTTGACCCCAACTCGTTTCACAGTTCCACTAAAATCAAAGCAACCATGTTGATGTCGTTAAACTCTTCAGAGGGCTTAAGGACACTTAAGCAGATCCCTGAAATTGAGTGCGGACACCCTCACCTGGATCTCCACCTCGTACTCTCCCAAACTGCCGTGCTGTCCGGGGTCCAAATGCCAGATCAAGAAATGGTCTTCGTTTCCGGCAATATGAGCTGATATCTTTCGGTTCCTTTTGGCAGATCAACGCATTGATTTTGGGGCTATGAGGCTGCATTCTAGCTACAAACCTTGTGATGCCATGATAAGCCACTTGAACTTCCTTGTCAGGATTCCAAATCTCATAAAAGATCGCCGCGCAGCTTCACCTCGTCTAATTCCCCATCAGCGACTTCAACAGGCTCTACAATTGATTTCCTGATGCTCATTTTTCAGTGTCTTGGTGAAAGCCCACAAACTACTAGATTGGTAGTGAGTGAGCTCGTTATCCTCCACAGGAATTGTATGTCTCGTCACAGCAATCACTCTGGCTGAATTCTCATTTTCATCGTTAGCAATGTTTTTGTTACGTAAAAGTATGGTTGGAGAATCTCCTCTTGAGTGATTTTTGTCTCATCTAGCCCCAAACAATACAAAATTCCTTCTAGTCTCAATTTCTTTCTTGAATTGCCTTGAATAAACTTTTATAATCTTCTTCCCTGTCTCTTCTAATTTTGAAGAAATTTTCACCCTCTTCCAATCTCCCCGTTTCCTTCCGTAATGGTTAAACTCTTTCCCATCAACAGCCTCAATTTTCTCTTGTAAAAAGCTGGAAACTGGAGAATTTTCAGAGTGAAACAACAGCCAAACTTTTCCTTTGTCTATTGGTTTAGGGACAATACGCAACATGTTGTCGGGAACTTTTAGGGTGCAAAAAATAGGAGTGATAATTATTCAGTACGGAGAAGATCCCATCTATTTCAAACCCATTCTGTTTATAAACCCGTTCCCAACTTTCTTTGGAGAGGGTGCAGTGCTTGGGTCTCAAGTCAAAATCTTGAAACCTCCAAAATCCTTCCAAAGTTCCAAAAAGACTTGTAGTTAACCAACCCACCCTGGTCTGCTCTATCATATCCAATTTCGCCAAGGTTTCATCAACATCCTCATGTTTCTCAGACTTTCCTTAATATCTCTCGTGGCGTGAATGACCTCCACCAAATAAACATAGTCATAATACTCCGGCACAAATCCCTGCTCAATTGGATCTCCTCAATGTTAAACTTCTTGAGATCATTTTACTCGCGTGCCTCTCAAAACGCTTCTGCGCGCGGGGAAAAACGCTGCTGAGATGTCAGTGTAGGTGTACTCGAAATCTGTGATGTTCATGAAGTCCAGTGTGTTCATGAAACCCTCAGTGTAACTACCTGTTCAATATAAATATAAATGGTTTTACCACACATTAATTACCATTCAAAAATTGTTGGTAACCATGGTAATTTTTTTTGTGATACCAAAATGACTTGCCTGTTCCAGCCCCCACTTCTAAATCCTCACAAGCTTCCTTTCATTTTTATTGTCCATGTTTTTTTGGCCACCGTAGAAAACCGGTGGACTCCAACTTTCTTCCAGAGCTCAATGATTCTAAATACTTGAGCGTAGTCCGCGTAAAAATCGG
Source organism: Orchesella cincta (assembly GCA_001718145.1). Classification (NCBI taxonomy): domain Eukaryota; kingdom Metazoa; phylum Arthropoda; class Collembola; order Entomobryomorpha; family Orchesellidae; genus Orchesella; species Orchesella cincta. Next base: position 12,237 of record LJIJ01003768.1, on the reverse strand, counting down.
CGGCAGAGGGCCACGCTTGCTTTTCCTCAGGGAAGAGAACTGGCAAAACCGACTGGTTTCGAGGAGAATTGGCGGAGATTTTCGCAAACTTGGAGTAGAGTAGAGTTGGTTTGAATTTTGCTGCAAGATCACTGCTAAATTTGGGCAGGGCGAGAGTATTGTGTAAATCCGTCACATTTGGTGGTAACATTACCACCTTCCATATTAATTCGCCGTCGTGTTCAACTTGTTGGAGAATTCCTTCTGCCGCAAGGACGTCTAGCATGAAACCAAAATACTTTCGATATTCATTCTGAACGTTTAGCTGAGATATGAGGGTAGTCTCTGAAAATTCATCATTTACAACTGGCTTCCATCCCAGTTCATAAAAAGCTCTCAAGAAATTAAGGTAGACGAGGTGACTCAGCTCATTAAAAGTTTGTTCTATAAAGGGAGTCGGCGTATTTAGTTCGCTTTCCAGTATCCTTTCGAATTCCTCATTGTAGAAACAACCAGCAGCATTAGAAAGATCTAGAGAGTTTGCAGCAGGATTTTGGTTGTTCGCCCAACATTCTCCCACATTTCTGGAAGGGAGCTAGTTTGCTGCTGCAAACTGAGTTGATTGCTTTCACTGTTGTGTCGATAAACTCCACAGATGACATCAGAGCTATAGCTGTTCCCGTCGAGTCTAAAAGAAGAGCCGAGTCAATGGAATTTCCTTCTGAGGAAGAGCTAAAAGCATGGATGTAGAGCTCTGAAGACTCGGTTCCAGATAGCCAAACAAACTTTCCAATTTTGATGGGAACATAGAGTTTCCTTTTTATATTGGAAGTGTGACGCAACATCATTACTGCTTGAATCATGGCATCTAAAACGACAGGGTGGAGAATGTAGTTGCTAGACTGTTCCTCTGAGCAAGGCACCTTGACTTTTGCAACAAGTGTTTTAGCATCTTCATCTCGCCACAGTTTTTCAATGCTCCTGAATGTTGGGCCAAATTTTAATCCCACAGTAGCTAACTTATCATAAATTTCGGTAACCATTCCTTCATTAGATGGTTTTGAGAGTGTTTCTTGGAAAACTTTGGGACAGAATGAGACTTCTTTCTCTTGAGCTGAGGGTAAAGGAGAGAAGGTTGCTTGGGCGTGAGAAAGCCACTTGCTTGTTTCTGATTCCAATTTGTGGAATATTTTGATGTTGAGATCGTTCCAGTCCGTTTCATTGTCTTTAGAAATGTTGTAGTCCACAACGGTTTGAACTTTACAAGTTTTCCCATCTTGGAGCCAGAGTGGAGCTTGGATGGAGAGATTTTCCACTTTCATTGGACGAGTTGGGGATGCTAAAGAGTCAGTGCTGCCTTCAATAGTTGCTAAACCAGCAGCGAGACACATTTCTAAGTATCCGGCTCCTGGGAAAATGACATTGTCTCCGATTGCATGGTCTTTGACGTATTCAAAAGTTTGCAAATTTAGCCCATTTTGAAATATTTTTGACGAAGATGCATTCGGAACGACACTACCCACGAGAGGATGAATAGTGGAGCCTGTGACGGAGAGTAAATCAGGCCAGAACTTCTTGCCAATGAAAGGGTAGTGGGGGAGGCTCACTTTCCTTCTGATGTAGAATTGGTCAAAGCCCTTCCAATATATTTCTAATCCTTTTACATAGAGTTTCGCAAGTGTGGTGAGCAGCGTTTCCCATTCGTTCTCACTCTTCTTTAGTGAAGGCAAGCAGGTAAGCTGTGTATCATTGTTCATCATTGTCAGCGCTGCGAGAACGGGCTGTGGCCCCATTTCAATGAATGTTTTGCATCCCAATTCAACAGCTTTTTTGCTGGCATCCAAGAAAAGTACTTTTTCTCTTGTATGTTCAACCCAATATTCAGCGTCTACTTGATCAGTTTCAATGGGAGCTCCTCTCATTCCGGAAATATATTTACAATCGTTTCCTCCCAGGTTTTTCACTGATATTGCAACCTTTCTATACTCATCTAGCATTGGGTCCATGTGTTTTGAATGAAATGCGTGAGTGGCTTCAAGTACAATACATTTCAACGATTTTTCTTTACAAAATTGGCCAAAATGTAGAACCACCTCAGAATCTCCAGCAATGACAGTTTGATCAGGTGAATTTATAGCAGCAAAATCTAGCATCTTGTTTCGGTCACCAGCAGCAAACTTGTTCATCATCGTGTCCACACGTTTCTTATCTGCTTTGATTACTAACATTTTCCCACGGGGCAGATTGTCAATAAGCCGACTCCTCTCCGCCACCAGCTTGATTGCATCTTCAACAGTCAGAATTCCTGAACAAACTGCAGCAGCAAACTCTCCAAGACTGTGTCCCAGCGCGTAGTCAGCTTTCACTCCCCAACTTTCCCATAATTTCAGCAGCGCATATTCCACGCAAAAATTGATGTTTGGCTGTAAATTGTTCTGCTCACTTCAGCTGACTTTGCTTCAGACCACAATACACGAGTGATGTCAATGTTGTAGTTGTTTTTGAGAATTTTTTCACAATATTCAAAATGCATTCGAAACACTGGACTGGTTTCGTAGAGCTGCTTTGCCATTCCGGGGTATTGTGAACCTTGTCCAGTAAAAAGAAAGCAAACGTTTCCAATCGTTTCCAAAGCTTCTTCTCCTCGTATCAATTTATTTTGCTCAATGCTTTTTACTGCATCCTCCTTTGATTTTGCAATTATTACTGCTCTTTGACTAAAATCTGTTCTCCCAATGTTGGATGTGTAAGCCAAATCCTAAATTCATCGTTGTTGATATCAAATGATTCTGATAATTTAGTATTAGACTATCAAGTGCATCGTCGGTTTTGGCTGTGATTTTCATGATATGCAAGGATCGTTCGAGGTTGGAGCTTGCTAAGGGATTTGTAAACAATTCCGGTGACTCCTCAACTATGACATGCGCATCCGTCCCCGTTATCCCAAACGAACTCACACCAGCAAAGCGGGGCTTTCCTTCTAGCCGTGGCCATTTCACCGGTTCCAACGGAATTTTTGCTGGCACAGCATCCAAATCAATGGCTGGGTTCAGTTTCTCAAAGTTTCTGTGAGGGGGAATGATTTCATTTTGCAATGCAAGCACCACCTTCATAATCCCCGTAATTCCAGAACATGACTCAGAATGCCCCACATTTGTCTTCACCGACCCAATAAGTAGCGGCTCCTTCCTCTCATCTGAATGATAAGCTTTTGCAATAGCTGCTACCTCCATTGGATCTCCGACAATCGTTCCAGTTCCATGTGCTTCCACATAAGAAACCATAGCTGGATCCACTCCGCCATTTTCAAGAGCTGCCTTCATCGCTAATGATTCGCCGTGAGTGGTTGGTGTTCCCATACTTTTGCTCACTCCTTCTTGTGTCATTCCTGAGCCTCTTATCACTCCCCAAATTTTATCCCCATCCCTCACAGCATCTGACATCCTCTTGAGAACAAGAACCCCACATCCCTCCCCTCTCGCAAAACCGTTAGCATTCGCGTCAAAAGTTTTGCAATGGCCATCTGGTGAAACGACCATGGGCATCAAGTCCTTATCAAAAGGATGCAGAAGAAGATTAACTCCGCAAGCTAAAGCAAAGTTTGTCTCCCTATTCTGTAAACTTGTGCAGGCGAGATGAACCGCAACCATTGCTCCAGAACAACCAGATTCAGTCGCAATACTCGGCCCAGTCATCCCCAACAAATGGGAAATTCTCGCAGCTCCTGCTCCTATAGAATTTCCCATGTACATCCGGTAAAACTCGTCATTTCCAGCATGGTACAAAATATCCTTGTAGTCATTTGTCCAAGAACCCATAAAAACACCTCCATTGGTTCCTTCCAAGGAAAGTGGGTCAATGGCAGCATCTTCCAATCCCTCCCAAACCAACTCATGAAGAAGTCTATGTTGTGGATCCAAGAACATTATTTCCTTTGGACTGATGTTGAAAAATTTGGCATCAAAATCATCCACGGGGCATTTCAAAAAGCCAGCATTTGTCTTTCTGAACTCTGGCTTGATATTTCGGCTGCATTGCCCTTTCAGCCAACGAAACTCGGGGGGATTCCCAGTGGCGTCTTGCCCTTCCACCAAAATGTTCCAAAATTCCTCCAAGTTATTCGCACCAGGATACCGGCAGCTCATTCCGATTATAGCAATTCCACCTCCGTTGTGGTCTAAACGTGGAACACTTTCAACATCTAAGATGGACGACTAAAAATAAATATAATTGGTATAGCTTGAACTGCAAACTTTCAAAAATTAAAACTTAATTCAAATGTTTAAATTACGTTTTTCATGGATTCCAAGAGTGGGGATACATTTTCAGTTTGTATACGCTTCCAAAGGTCCATTACACGCTTAAAATAATCAGCAAATGGAAGGTCAATGTCAAAATAACGTTTAAAAAGTGTTTGATTTAAAAATGTATGTGGAAATTACCTGACCAACCACTCCAAAAAACTTTGTTTCCCCAACGAGCTCGGGTTTGTCTACTACATTGACAATAGATATGTCATTTTGATTTCTTAAAAAACGAATAAAATACGTAAAATGTAAGTGATAGAAAGTGCAAACTAAAGGCTTTCTATTATAGATATTTCTACATGTAATTTACCCAAGTAGTATTCCAGTTTCTGAGTTGATACTGCGACTGTACTTTTCTGGAATGACTTTTCCACTTTTAGCCGCATCCCATTTCATCAAGTATTGAAACACGCTGGTCCCATTCCGTTGTTGGAGCTGTTTCATCAACCCCTTGAAAACGGGAATGGAGGGACGAACTATGAAAATGGGAACGGTGCCATCATCAATGCCTGTTGCACTCCACACGAATTGTTGGGCATGGCTGCTGTTTCCATCCAACAATTCATCAGAGTTGCTAACCACCTGCATTTTACAAATATGTTTTACATTAGAAGAAATGCACGAAAGTAGTGAAATATTTCAAGTATAGTTACCAGCATAGTTGGTGAGAGCATCACACAGCTCTTGAAACACGTTGAGGGTGAGCGCATAAACCCTTGGCAAACTCCATTCATCCTTGAGTTGCAGCGGTGTTTCGATTCAACCTCAAAGGGAGAAGCACAAAGTCAAAATGCGGTGCTCAGAACATCTCGCATTCCGCGGAGAGTTTTTGGAGACACAATCTTATGGCTGAATTTATGGGAAGTGTACAGCTTTTCGTAAGAGAAGAAGGAAAGCGTTAAGGCCTTCAAGACGTCAGAATCCTTGACGGCATAGGTAAGCCAAACGTGCTCTTGGATGCCTGGAATGAACAAAGTGAAATATAATAGTATTCACAAAAAACAGTTTTCAAAATGAAAATTTTATCAATTCGTTACTTTTCATGACGACAAGTATCGAGGCTGTATGAGGACGTCCTTCGAATTAATTATTTTTTAATATTCCACCAACTGTAAGACGTATTGATTCAAAATGTATGAAAGCAAGCTGAGAAGCAACTATTTCATCAATTCCTGTTTTATGATGTTTTATAGAGCACATACATACTTTTTGCAACAAGGAACAAGGATTTCACAATAGCATCAACACTTGCTGGAATAAACTTTGGGAAACTTGTTGACGAGCTGACCAGACATAACCAGCTACGAACTCCGATATCAAATTAGATCTTGTTTAATGAGCACTCAAGTTTCAATGAGAATGGGCTTTTCCGCGTCGTCTCCACACTTCATCACTTCGTTGTTTGGAAATTTTCCTCAACAACAAAGGTCAGACTTGCTATGTCATTCGTATTCTCACAATTTGGATTTAATATAAGTAATGAGGAACTAAAATGTGGCTATCGATTGCTAATCAGCTTTCTCACGTGAGAAATAACAAGTTATAAAAACAGCGTAATTATACCCTTTTGGAATAATAAGGTATGTTTTAAGGAGGATTTAATAAATTTATCTGATCATGGACCAAGTATAATGTAATAAACTACTTCAAGAACCACTTTTGAATATCTTACAACATGATCCCACCACATTTGCTATAGATTTTCTTTGGAACAACTTTTGCATATCATTATCCAGGACGATTTCCTCTATTCGTAATGTCGTAACATGTTTTTTCCATACTCTGCGAAACCGTTGATGGTCTTAATTACTACTTTTGGGCTGAAAACAACCATACAATGCGGAAGGATAAATTTAAGTATAAAACCTAGCTAAGTATCACAAGGTAATATTTCAGGACTGGTATGTAATAAGGAATCAAGTAGTTGCTATCAATTTTAGATCTGATTTCATATGTGAGAAATTACAAGTTGAATAAGGAGAATGAGGTAGACACGTGAACTAAGAATATTGCTTCAACTTGCAACTCAGCTCTCACCATGTTCAATGTGCTTTATGGGCAAAGCAAAGCAGGAACACCAGGTTACAGAAGTGGTTCTCGTGTTTGCGGGATTGTACGGAAGGAATTGATGTAAGGATATCTAATTCAGCGAAAAAAAACTCTTTGGCTTTATCATTTGAAACCCCACCTATGTATGTTTTGTGGATGACGAGGAACATCTGGCTTTCCCATGTGTAGGAATCATTCAAGCAAATTGTTTATGCTAAAATGTTGCAAAACGAATTTGCGAAAATTTTTCATCTCTAGCATCATCAAACTGTCGACTGTAGTGTTTTAGAAACTTCAATTTTTTCTGCTCGTTCTTGAGCAGCGTCCACCTCACCCCAAAATTCATCATTTGCTATGCTATTAAGCCGTGTAAAAACTCCACTTTGGAGGGCTTTTGGGTTCATTGCTTTCGCTTCAAACAAGTCGGATTGATATCATCGTCGTGCTAAACGATCATTTTATTTGTTTTTATAAGTACAGACATTCAACATTGGTATTAATAAAATCAATAAATGCACATAAAATTCGTAAAATCAAATTTTTATCTCGCAGCTCTATACTCCCGTTTCAATCCATTTTTGCTCAACACAATTTGCCACAACTGCAACCTTCTCGCTTTGAACAAGGCGGCTGCAACACAAAGGTAAAGCGTCCACATGCGATAAAACCGTTTTCCATACTTGTGTGAAATTTTTGGCCAGTTGTGCTGAAAATTTTTTCTCCAACATTCCAGCGTATTCACATAATCCAATGAAAAATTGTGCCAGTCTTCAATAATGAAAAGACCATCGGTCATTTCCGTTATGTCTTTGGTGTTCGGAACACCCCCATTAGGAAATATGTACTTGTGAACATATGGATCTGACCGAGGCATATTCTTGTGGTTGCGTCCAATTGTATGAAGAAGGAAAATTCCGTCATCCTTGAGACATTTGTGAAGAACCTAAATAAACTCGATTTCAATTAAAAATTTTATAATACCGTTAAAGATTTCATAATACCGGAAACACACTACTTACTTTAAAATACGTGTGATAGTTTTTTACTCCTACGTGCTCAAACATCCCAACTGAGACAATTCTGTCAAATTTTTCGTTAACTTCGCGGTAATCCTGCACTCTAAATTTTACAGGAAGACCTTCACATTGTTTTTCTGCATATTTTACTCCTTCAGAACCAACTGTAATTCCAACACAGTTCACTCCATAATTCTCCGCTAAATATTTGCACAATCCTCCCCATCCGCTGCCAACGTCCAAGACCCTCATCCCCGGCTTCAAATCCAATTTCCTTGCAATCAAATCCATTTTTGCTACCTGCGCATCATTGAGATTATCCGCTTTCGCCCAATACCCACAAGTGTACTGCATCCAAGGATCGAGAAAGCTTTCAAACAAATCATTTCCAAGGTTGTAATGCTTCTTTGCGACTTCAAAGGCTTTTCCAGTCGTCTGCAAGTTAAAAGCTTGGAGCTCCATGTAGTGTAGGAATTTGTTGATGGGATGCATATATTTTTCCAATTTGTTGTTTTCTATTAAACGGGTGATATACTTTGTTAAATCTTCATCAGTTCCAATAATCTCCCAGTTCTCGTTCATGTATTCCTCCGCAATACCGAGCATGCCTTTGTTGGCCATTCGATTAAAGAATGAGTTATCCTTGATTTTCAGTTGGCAGATGGATTTGTAGCCAGACAATTTCAAGATTCGTTTCTCATCTTCATCTGAAATCCCAACGTTGAGCTTTCCAGGCAGGTGATATACGATTCCTATTTTCTCTGCTCGGGAAACAATTGTTCGTCTCAGAGGTCCACTAACTAGCTTTATGACTCCCAATTCTACAAGTTTGTAGATTCTAATTATTGCCAAGGTTAGAGCATACACGCAGTCAATAAGAAAACCCATGATGATTATTGACAGAGAAGCAAATCCAGACTGACTGGTAGAAAACTGGGAGACATTCATTTTTCATTTAGTCTGGATAGATATAGCGTGGCCTTTATACTATACAACAAATTATTCAAAAGGCAGAAATGAGCTTCGATCAAATATATCCAGAGCTGGTTTGATATTTTCCCATCATGTATAATACATATTTTGGGATTTCTTGCCATTTCCTCATAATTGCAAATCATCATCACTAGAATTAGTAGTAGGAAGCAAAATGACCTTCAATAGCTCAGATTCACGTAGAGTATACATGCGGTCTCATGTGGAGTTATAAGGTGTTGTGAAATCAATGAAACAATAGTAAAGACAAAGACGTAAGCTACAACGAGCATCTTGTTGACAACGGAGTTTCCACATGTTCATATGAAACTGGTTAATTCACCCGACCCTCAATTTATCGCCTCGCAGCAACTTGGAGTTCTCATGTGCTAAATACATGTACTTTTATAAGCACACACGATCAACAATGTTCAATGTTTGTTTTCAACAGTAGACAACTGCAACTTCAATTGCTTTTTAGAATCTTGGCAAAAGTATTTGATTCGAACCTTTTAAAACGGAGAGTGCTAAAATGAATAAATCCAATAGAAATATTTATTTATTTTTGTGGCGTATTAGAATAATTAAAATTTACACTTGCAGAATGAAAATATAACATTTGACATTGTAAATTACCATGCACATTTTGTTGGCGAATCAACTCTTCATTTTTTACTACATCCGAGCTTATCGCTAGTAGATTAAATATGAAAACAATGCCTTTGTTTGTTTTATGTACAAGATTAGTGATAAAATTTGTTGGTTCTCATGTGAATTTGATAAAACTTTTGATTGCGGCAGAAATATGGTATACCAATTGGGATGGAATTTCCTAATTATGTCTTTGTATTTAATAAGCATAATAAGCATAATAAACACCTTACTTCCTTATTTTTGCACCTCATTGTTAAATTCGTTGTAATGTAGCAGGGTTGAAGCAAATAAGTAGTGGAGAGCAAGGTCAGGTGCTTTTAATAATTAATGAGTACCATCTCATTTAACTGGGAGATATAACAACGATAATTTCAAGGAGTGATGGGCTACTTCATTCATTTCTTGATTTCAATTCATCCCCAGTCTTACTTGAGTCGTCACCACATATTATTTCAGTTTCAACTAGCGAGGAATCTGTAGGAATCCCCTTTTTTGCATTTCTTTTAATGTTGAGTACCCGTTTTTTGATAAATTCTGGAGAAGCGGTCTTCAAATCATAAGCCCATCCAATCAACGCAAAGAAATCGATGATGATGGTTGATAAATTGTTTCGCCATCCGAATTCATTTGCTCTGTAGTCCCAAGGAAAAGTATGGTGATAATTATGCCATCCTTCACCAACTGGGGAAAGGTGAGATATAAAAACCATTGTAGTTTCCAAATGAAAATTTAATGACTCGCAATAATTTTAAATATTTTCAAGAATTACTGGTGAAAAAAGCAAGGGTAGAAGATTGCGTTGCTGTAATCCTCCCATCATAAGGTTTAGTTCCCAATATGTGCGCCACTGAGTTGACGCAAAAGGTGGTATGAATGGAAATGACGTATCTTCTCATGCTAGATGCAAAGCATTGGAAATATGTCATTTCCGGCCAAATCCATTTCTGAATTGTGACAGGCAAAATTAGGGAGAACGTAAGTACGAGGGGCCAATACCACCTTAAATTTTAAAGTATATTAATGTACTATGCATTCCTAAAATTCCATTATAATTGTGGGTGTTTAATGTACTTGAACAAGATCTGACTAACTTGCTTTGGAAACGTACAATGGGATCATTATCTAAATCCGACACATCAAAAGTCTTTAGTTCCTTTACCAAATCTGGATGCTTGGGGAGTAAGAGCCACCCTATGTGACTGAACCAAAAGCCTCGTGTTGAATTATGCGGATCTTTGTTCGTGTCCGTAAACTTATGATGGAGTCTGTGATCCAAACACCACTTTCGTATCGGAAGCTGGAAAGATACTGTTTGACATATCATCATGAGAACTTGCAACGGCAAGGTTGCTTTAAAGGTTCTGTGAGTCCAGTAGCGGTGACATCCGATTGTTATTCCCAGACCACCAACAAAGGCGATTAATATTTCTGTTGTAATACGTAACATTTCTTGCGATTCATTTCATTTTCATGCATTTTAGGCTAAAATTTTTGAAAAGGTTTGTTGTCGCAACTTACCGTACCAAAGCGTACTGGGAGTTTGTCCGCTTAACCGCAGCCAAATAGAGTAGATGGCAAAAATGTGTTCTATTGCAAAGGAAATTCGTAAAAAAACATGTTGTTCAACGCCAAAAGGTCGTTCAAATGTGAGGAAATCTTCAGGCATTGTGTTCTAGATGAAAAGCACAAGTGTGCTGCAGTGTGGCGAAGAGTAAGGAAATCGTTGCGTACACCTCAACTTCTAGTTGGAAACTGGAGAGGTGAAAAATATACTTGCTGAGAACTGGAGTTGGTTCAACGTTTATGCTATAAGCAACATATTAATTTGAAGCATTCATATCGATTCATGGTCGGGCTCATTCACTAGCATGTACATTCAACATTATAACATGATATGAAACGTTTCCAGTATGGGAAACTTTTCATACAACAATATAAGCATTTACTAGTCAGGATTTACTACATATTATGGTAACCGGCCCTTAACCCGAAGGACGTTTGCCGCGGAGGTCGTTTGCCCGCCGTACCGTTATCCGCGGATCAGTTAACCCGCCTGACTATTAGCCCGCTTGACAGTTTAACCCGTGGGGAAGTTAGCCCGAAAACATTTTACCGCGGTGAGTTAGCCCGCATGACAGTTAACCCGCGGTTTGGTTCTACATTAACTACCAATGAACTACTATATTTTCAAAATTTTACTATGCCATGCCGCCACGCCTACCATGCCAGTGTGGCATGTTCAATAATAATATTCGAAAAATGGCCCGACTGGGGTACCCTATAGTTACCTTTATGATACATAAAAAATGTAACTAGTTTAGTAACTAGTTTAGAAAAGTTTCCATTGGTATATACTACCATGGAATACTTGTGTAACTATAGGGTTGAAGGGTAACCTACCGGTCATATTTCCAAAGCGGTATGCTGGCGGCAACCTAAATTTTGCTGAATCGGGTTCTCCCTAAATTTCGAATCGAATGATGTATCAAACATTTCTAAACTCGAAGGGTCAGCTTGAGCATAAAGTTCCAATTTTTTTTCCAAAAATGTTGAGCAGGAATGACTTCAAAAGTAATAAGCCTAACCAAACTGCGGGTTAACTGTCATGCGGGTAAAATGTTTTCGGCTAACTTCCCGCGCGGTTAACTGTCAAGCCGGGTAGCAGTACAGCGGCTAATAGTCAGGCGGTTAACTGATCCGCGGGATAACGGGACGGCGGGCAAACGGACCTCCGCGGCAAACGGTCCTACGGATACGGGCCTAGACCCCAATGCAATGCCCAGTCAGCTATTGAAACTGATAAACTTGTTCAAATGGTGTGAATTCTTGTTTGCCGGAAGTGGTAAGAGAAACGCTTTTAGTTTTTCTTTCTGGATGGCAATAATTTTTTACAAAATGCTTATTTTGTGTTTTTCATGCAAATCATTTCAATTGTACGAATTAACTTTTGTTACCGAATATTCAGAGCAGTTTTTAATATTTGCAAAACAAGGCAGTATGAATTAAATGCTACTTTTTCCTCTGGATGTAACCATTATCGTGCTTTGCAGCCAAATGTTTGTGCAAACTGATTTGATAGCATGAGGGGCATTGTTGCACGAGTGTTTCCTGCACTGTGTTCATCGGTTAGTAGGACGGTATAAACATCTTGAACGTCCTTGTTGTCGCATCACATCTACAAAAAATAATAATTTCTTGTAATCCCGTTTTTTTGTTAAAATAAAGTGTTTGGTAAAAATTTTACGTACGTTTGCATATTT